>CM032328.1:37204454-37209454 GCA_019022515.1 Quercus aquifolioides
GTGCTTTGGGAAGCAGTTAGGAAGGAACCAATATTGGTTGATGCTATGGGCTATAGCAGAATCCGAGAAGCTAAAGAAGAAATAGGTTCGGCGTAACCTCGTTGGAGCAAGAAGCTTGGAGGGTTTAGGTACTTGGGTAGATTAGGCTTGGAGGGTCTTCTGCTGTTCATGTATCCCGAATACATTCTTTAGTGGATTATTTGACCGCTTGGAGGGTGGCGGAGAGGTTTTTCGCCGAGGACTTCAGTTTCCTCTTCGATAACACATCGTGTGTTGTCCGTGTGTTTGCATCTTCCTTCCCTTTATCTTTGCCTTATATTTACTGCTGTGGATGTATTTATATTTGGCTTAGATTAGTTATCAATTCTATGATTGGCTTATGTTCATGTTCCGCACATTATTTGTTTGATTATAAGCTTGAATTGATATTTTATAATTTGGGGTCTAAACGTTCAAGGGTGTTTCTCAAAAGAAAAGAGAAACTTGAGCCTCTTGGAAGTTGCGCTAAAAAGAGTAAACCTGATTTGAGTGAAAATAGCATGTTGTTAAAGAAAATGTTTAATGCTCTTAATTCCTTGACTATGTGCATCTCAGGTTCTCATTCTTCCAACCCTCGTCTCACTTCTCATGAGACACTCATTCCAAACAATCATTCTGTTTGGATGAGGAAAGGTTCCTATGGTTGAGCTTTTGCTCTTTTGGTCCTTGATCTAATTCTTTCGATCTTTGTGGGACCCCTCATGCATTGCATGTTATATCTTCATGCATTTTGTGCATCTTGCATTTATTCATATGCATTTTTTTTTTTTTATCTTACCTTTTTGTTTTAATTTTGTGTGAGTAAAAAATCCAAAACCACATAAAAAGTGAAAAATTCAAAAAGTTTGATCGTATATATTTGAGCACATATCACATGTGAGTTTTGCCTTGTACCTTTGTACTTATGGCTTTGTGCATTTACGAGCTTAGCTTGTTCTTTATGCACTTATATCTTTGTGGGAAAAATCTTGACATCTTTGTGTGATTGTTGTAAATCGATCTTCAAGCTTGTCATGAATGATTAGTCAATAGTCATGTTGGTCTTGATACATGCGTAGACTTGTGCCTATATATCTTCCCTCTTTTTATTTTGTTGTTTTAGCTTAAAGAGCTCACCAAATGTAAATCTCCAAATGAAAAGAGATATTGAGCTGCAAAAGCCTGTCGCACATACTAGTATTTGACTAGGAAAAAGGGAAAGCGACCAAAATAAAATATATGATGCCCCAAAAGCCAAAGGCTTGATCATCAAATTGAAATATCAAAAATTTCAGGCATCGATCTCAAAATGAGATGTATTGATTCAAAATGATCAAATGTTATGATTTGTAAAGAAGCCAAATGAAAAGCTTCAAAGATATGTAATCATTTTCTTATGGGAGGTCATATATGCTCATTTCCATAATTGAGATAGACCACTTGTCTTTGTACTAGTTGTGTATGACTTGGTTGAATTGATCATTGAAGCTTCATTCTAGACTAAGGACTTTTCCACACTTGATACACACACACAACACGCATGCCTAATGTTCAATGAATGCCTTATTCATTTGTTCGATTGTACTTGTTTAAATGTGATGAGTGTGTGCTCAACTATATGAATTAATCCAAACAGATTTTTGATCATTTTATATGTTTTTGGAAGTGATTTTTATCCCTCTTTGTGTTCTTGTTTAGTGCTTACATTGTTTTTCAGTGTTTAAACATGTTTTGTGTTGAAAAACAAGTGTCAGAATTTTTGGCGACTCGTTTTGGCGACTTGACCAGTCGCGAGTTACAGTCGCGAGTTTTGGCGACTCGTTTTGGCGACTTGATCTAGTCGCGAGTCACAGTCGCGAGTTTTGGCGACTTGTCCAGTCGCGAGCCCAGTCGCGAGTTCACACAAAATGATTTCGCGACTCACTCGCGACTCAGCTAGCGACTCGCCAGTCGCGAAACGCCCAGAATAAGTTTTTAAAGAACTTTTTCGTGGGAAACTTATTTTAAACCTCTCCCATCCTCTCTAAAACCCATATTTCAAAATTTTTACATCAAAACCCAACCAATTTGAATGGTTTTTCATTCCATTAACATCTCTAAGGTAATTTTAAACTCTTTTCATTGATTTGGATCCTTGGATTATGTTTTGGTGAGTTTTGTACTCTTGGTTGGGATTTTCATCATAGGGGTTGGGAAAACTTAATTTTTGTCAATTTTTTGCATGGGTTTGGTTTCTTTTGATGATTCTCTTTGGTTGTTGGCCCCTTGTGGCAAAAAGAACATGTATTAAGGGTGGTTTTCATGATGTTCATGCATTGTTTCACTTTGTTCTTCATAGTGTGCATGCTAGGTGTTTGATTAAATGCCTCTTAGGCATTTTCTCACTTGTTTGGACTCCAATGAGTATCAAACTTTGGGGTTTCTCATGTTTCCTCATTAGGAACATGTTTGGTTCATTGGTTGTGTATTTAACACACCTTGCCCCACATGTGCATTTTTCATGCATTGGTCATGCATTGCACTTAGCCACCTCTTGCACACACCTTGCTACCCTTGTCATGCATTGGTTCATACATTGTTTCTTCATCCTAGCATGTCATGTCTTAGGATTGAGCTTCATTTTCTCATGCATCATTGCACCCCTCATGCATCATTGTCATTGTTCATACCTTCATCTCTTGCCCTCTTTTCTCCTTGACCCCTTTGTCTATTCGTGTCAAAAAGGGGGAGAGTATACTCTAGAGTAGTATACCAGAAAGTTTTGTCATTTCTATATGACTCTTGTGCACATTCTTAGGGGGAGAAATTCCATTTCTCGTGCACATTCGTAGGGGGAGAGATATTCCATAGGGGAGATGCATATACCAAGGGGGAGAAGACATTGAGCTAATAAGAAAACTTTGTTTTGATGTTTGGTGTATGATCAAGTTGCTCACATGTTTCACATCATGTTTACTTGATCGCAATTTACTTGTTACATTATACTTGTCTATTTATTACTTGCTTTACCTTGAGGGTCTAATGTGTTTTGTGCAAGTGTTTCAGATTACAGATATATATGTTCCAAGTTCATCACAGCTCCTATGATTCATGATAGGGGAAGTGATATAATAGGGAAGTACTTTATTGTTTGTACCCATGTTGCTTATGTAAGCTTTAAGGGTTGTTTTGTTTTTATGCACTGTTTGTAGGCTTTTATGGTTTGTGCCATGTATTTGCAAAACTTTGCATATGCAGCCTTTGTGCTTTGTGCTTTGGTACTTGTTAATGCTTTGCATTTTCTTAAGTACAACACTCTTGTGCCCTTGTAGGATTGTTCCTAGATGCATATATGTTTGTATGCATTGGTTGAGTGTTGGACTTGCAAATGATTCTCTTCAATTGAGTTTATCATTTTTGCATGTCCGGATGTTCATTGTTTGTGAATGAACATAGTAATCACTTTTGCTTAAGTGACTACTGTTGTTGATCTTGCCATGAAGTATTGCTTTTATGCTTATGTTCATTTTTGCTTGATCATGCTTATTTAGCTCCATATGCATTTTAAGTTTTCTGCATACAATGATATTGCTATGTTATTGTGTTTCAGGAGTTACTTATTCATATGTTCAAGAGCTTTACAGAATCTAGAGTTAGGTGTGAGTGAGTTTTCCAACTGTTCCCAACTCACGTTTAAGTCTAGAGTCTGTTGTAGGGTTTTGTCACGGAATAGCCAAAGGGGAAGATTGTAAGGTTAAATTTAATCAACCATTTAATTGGCTTTATTCCATGACCAATTTGCTTGTAATTTAGCACTTAGTAACCCTGTATTTAGGTGGGAAAATTGTAAGGGTAATGTGTGAGAAGATATGAAGAAAAGCTCAAAAGTGTGCAAGAAAACAGAGCTTCGTGGCTAGGGCTCGCGGGTGGATCGCGACTGGCAAGCTGCCAAAAGCTGGCACGTGAGAGGCACATGGGGGAGCTGAAGGGTCGCGCCAGCTGTCACGCTACAGGACAAAAGTCCCAGGCTGGCCAGGCCGTTACGTCGCGACTGGAACTCGCGACTTGGACAAGCCGCGAGACCAAGTCGCCAAATTGCCCTGTTTGGCAAAAACTGACGTTTTGCATTCCCTTCTCACCCTACTATATATACACCCTTATACCCATCATATTGAGAGAGCTTCCAGAGAGAATTTTTGTAAGAGAAACCCTAGATAAAAACAAGATTGCCTCATCCCCAATCTTTACCTTAGAGTCTCTACAAATTCCTCTACTCTCTCCCTCTCCATTGTTATACCCTTGAGAGGTTCTTAACCAAATCATTTTCTCACCATACCCATATCCGTGAGAAGGTTTATTTGGTGCTTTGGGAAGCAGTTAGGAAGGAACCAATCTAATTGGTTGATGCTATGGGCTATAGCGGAATCCGGGAAGCTAAAGAAGAAATAGGTTCGGCGTAACCTCGTTGGAGCAAGAAGCTTGGAGGGCTTAGGTACTTGGGTAGATTAGGCTTGGAGGGTCTTCTGCTGTTCATGTATCCCAACTACATTCTTTAGTGGATTATTTGACCGCTTGGAGGGCAGCGGAGAGGTTTTTCGCCGAGGACTTCGGTTTCCTCTTCGATAACACATCGTGTGTTGTCCGTGTGTTTGCATCTTCCTTCCCTTTATCTTTGCCTTATATTTACTGCTGTGGATGTATTTATATTTGGCTTAGATTAGTTATCAATTCTATGATTGGCTTATGTTCATGTTCCGCACATTATTTGTTTGATTATAAGCTTGAATTGATATTTTATAATTTGGGGTCTAAACGTTCAAGGGTGTTTCATACCCATATTGAACTTTCATAACTCAACTGGAATGGGGGCCTGTAAAATAGAGGGTAAAGGCCACTTGTTAGAAACCGGTAACGTGATATGAGGAACGTTACCTGACTGCTGTAACTTCGAAAAATCATTCAATGCTGCAACAGTTTCCGGCAAATCAGTACTCAAGGCTAAC
>CM032328.1:37824454-38088197 GCA_019022515.1 Quercus aquifolioides
GATCTCTCTCTCCCTCCTTTTTGATAATCTTCCCTAGTGTCGTAAACCCCTAATTTAGATACATTCTTCTTCGTTAAGCTTCAAAATTTTATCTACAAATTGTACAATTTTACTTAACTTCTTCTTCAACATCAAGCTCAATTGAGGAATTCATCGGATCTTTACTAAGGTCAGCCTAGATAAGATATTTTTTTTTCCCGTTCGTGTGCTTTATTTAATTAGTTTTTATTCTCATTTTTATACCTTATATAAGTTATTATCCATGTTAATTATCATCATTTGTTATAGGTTAAGATCCTCTAGCTCATTCAAAATTGTTTATGATAACAAACAATACCAATCAAGAACAAGAGATTTGGGACATGAACCCCACCTACATTCAAAATCAATTGGTGTTTGTCTCTTAGACTTTTTTTTTTTTTTTAGAAGATGGTGTCTTGAGCTGATGATAAAGATAAGTCATTATAAAGCATACGCCATAGAATGAAGTTCTATCTAACCTATCAAAAAAAGATCTAAAGAATCTATGGGTGATGGATCTTTCACGGTTTGTCTCAAGAAATTTCTTTAAGGTATGCATCTAATGTCTATTCACTTTAAATATTTTTCAATACATTAAGCATTGATTTATGTTTTGCAATTTAAAATTTAAACAAATAAAGCTTATTGCTTGTCTTTCTTTAATGTTTAGTAAACAAATGAATATCTCAAGAAATATATATGTTTTGTTTGATAAGGTAGATATGCATGTTTTGGATCTTGAACTTAAAATTTCATGCTCTACTCATTATTACAAGAACAATAAATTTTTTTTGAGTTAGAGTTCATTGCCGAGTATCTTAGAAAATATATGAGAAGAATTGCTTTATTCTATCATTTATTTATTGTAATAATTGATGACTTATTAGGTTTTATTTCTAGTTTTGTAGGCAATTGTTAGATATCATTTATATATTTATTTCGATTATAGAAATTCATATGATAGATATCGCTTTGATTTTGTTCAAAATTTAATTCTTGTCTTTTTTTACCACAATGAAAAATTTTAAATTATAATTCAATGTGGGTGATTTCAATTAGACATAATTTACCTTGAACTCAAGTTAGACATAATTTCTCATTTAAATAAATTGATTTTTTAAAATAATTAGAAAGGAGAGGACTTTCATTAAAACTAAAAGTTTACAAAAGTCTCCAGGCAAAGCGTGTTAACATACAAACCATCAAAGTCTAAATTAAAAACAGAAAAGGCTAAATTAAACATCCATAGGAAGAGTTAAAAGAAGCTCAAAATCAAATCTTTGATTTTGCCCCTCTCCTTAGTTATGTGTCTGCATATCTATTTACTTTCATGTAACAACGAACAATTAGCAAAAAAAAAAACAATTATTCACACTCACTTGAGGGATGGGAGAAATCAACAGCCTACAATCATCAACAAGATTGGAAAGACTACTGCTATGGCTTTAGAATTGGAAACCAAATCCAATACGACTTTGGAATCTAATTATTATTTTATTATTACTATTATTTTTTTTATACAAGATAAAAATTCTACTCTAACCTAATCTAAATGTATATGTGTGTGAAGCTCCCTCCTGGAGACTTGAACCCTAACCCTTACTCCCCACATCCCACAAGCACTTATACTTGTGGAGTGACTATCGTACCAAGAGTGTGTGGTGGTACTTTGGAATCTAATTCTATTTCTACATATTCTAATCGATGGCTTTTACAGTTTATAAGCCCATAGCTTTGTCACTACACTGGTTGCTAAGCCTATATTCTTGGAATAACCTCATATATGAATTTTTGTTCCAAACTCAAGCATTTTAGCAATTTAAAAATCGATTACACAATTGAATAAAAGACCAATGGAAGGATAACAACTTAATCACGTATATACAGAAATATTTATGTAAAACTATGAGAATAAAGAAATCATAAAACAGTTTCAAGATGTATTTATTTATTATTGGGAATAAAAAACATAAAATGATTTTAAAATATGAAACTCATCAAAGATAACAGAGTAAATTACCAGAGTAAATTACCCCAAGTATGAAAAAGTAAATTACAATTTACATCTATGTAACATTTTGTATGACCTTTACATTATTATTGTAGGGGCCTTTTTTTGTTGTATTGGGTTGTGCTGCCTTCTGCGGTAATATGCCCAAGTATTCTGAGTAAGAGAATTGAGACCGGTCCAACTGCAACTCAATTTGGGCCGGCTTGTGCACAAACTATGCCTCGTCTGCCAAGAGTGTACTTACGGCAGACAGAGCTGTTTCAGATGAGTTATGGCAAACATATATGATAATAATGACAAAATAAAGTACTCTATGTTAGGTTCTAAAGACTTAAGATTTCATATATTTAGAACTCTAATATGTATTGTTGGCAAATCATGATCAAAACAAGTTATTTAGTCTTGTTTAGACTTACTCAAAGTAGTGTTGTTTATGTAAAGTTGGAATCGAGCTGATGCAGAATTCACTATGCATCTCGGCCTGGCTCGATTGATTGAAGCTTAAGCTCGATCAATCGAAAATCGGGCAGATGCGTTTTTTCTGCAGAATTTCCAACTCAGCCTTAACTCCTAAAACGTTTAGGGTTTTATGTTTTTGCCCTAGGCATATAAGGCAAACCCTAGCCACGTTTTAGAGGTGGCTCATATTACTGTTTGTGTGAATCTCTTGTGAGATCTGTGAGGAGCTTTCCTTCACACAAGCTTAGGATTATCAAGAGGAGATTTATTCAAGATCTTGATGATCATTCAGTTGCTGCCATAAGAGCTTAAAGATACACAAGCAGGGGTGCTTGTACTTGCTGGAGAATCCAAGAAAGAAGAAGTCCGTGGTCTAGGAGCTTGCACGTGGTCGTGTCAGTAAGTTCTACTGGTGGGTAGCAATAAGAAGTCGAGCGTGGGGGCTTGTAAGTCTTATTGTATGAACTTCGATTCTTTCAAGATAGTGGATTCAAGTTTACCTTGAGGATAGTTAGGTTAAATCCTCCCCAGGTTTTTTACCGGTTTGATTTTCCTGGGTCATCATATTTTTGTGTTATTTATATTTCCGCTGCTATATACTTGATATGATTGTTTGATTGTGATAACCTAGATTTGCATAATTTGACTAAGTTAATCACTTGGCTAATTAACTAGGTTAATCCGATTGTGTTAAGGGGTCTAAAAACTGTTCAAGTGGTATCAGAGCGGGTAGCTCTCTTGTTGTAGATCTTTTGATCTTTGAGCTGATCCTTGACCCCTGTTGTCATGGAACACGGACACTCTCTGGTTATTCCTCCTCACTTTAATGGGAATAATTATGCTTATTGAAAAGTAAGGATGAAAGCATTCCTGAAATCAATTGATGAGAGTAAGGATGTGGACTCCATCCCTGTTGATGAACTGGTAGGATCTCTTCAGTCCTATGAGTTAGACCTACCCAAAACTAACAAATCCAAGTCAATGGCTCTTAAGTCAGTTGATGATGTTGATGTTAGTGGATTTGATGATGAGCTCTCTGCTACAGAGATTGCTTACCTTGCCAAGAACTTTAGAAACTTTCTTAAGAATAGTAACAGAAGGGCAAGAGGTATAAACACTGCTGAACCTAAAAACTTTAGGAAGAATGATCCCACTAAGGTTAATAACAATGAAAAACCTAGAAAAAAGGTTGGTCAATCTTCAAACAATTCTATGGGTCCTCAGTGTTTTGGATGTCAAGGGTATGGTCACATGAAATCTGAATGTCCCATATACTTGAAGTCTAAGGGGAAGGCTATAGCTGTAACCCTTAGTGATAATGAAGTTTCTGATGATGAGTCCGGATGTGACAAGGAGGGAAACTTTATTGCTTTCACAGCTACTGTTATAGTCAATGAAAGTGTATCTGTTGAAGAGAACCCTTCTGATGGGGAACTCTCTGAGGATGCAGATCTTAAAGAAGCCTACAATAAACTTTGCAAAGTTGCTGCAAAGGATGCCATGAATGTTGAATTAGGCTTAAAGAAAATTGCTTCTCTTGAGCTTGAAAAGAAAATTTTGCTTGCTAATTTGGTTGATGCTAATGATCTTTTGAACAATGTGAAAACTGAGAATATGCTCTTGCTTAATAAAGTTAAATCTTTGGAATATGATTTATCTGTTGCTAGATCTGCTAGTTCTAAACTTGATTAAATGCTAAGTGTTCAAAAGGCTCCTTCTGACAAATCTGGATTAGGTTTTGTTGAAAGCATTTCTGTGACTGCACCAAATTCCACAAGCTTTGTTCATTCTTCTTTCTTTGAACCCCCTGTGAGTGAGGTTGTGAGTGAGACTGCTAAACCTGTAGAGGTCACACCTCCTAGGAAGATTAGGGTTGATCTGAAAGAGTCTAAACCTAAGGAGTCTACCCTTACTAAGGACAAGATGCATGGCAAACCTGTTTGGGTTTGTCATTTTTGTGGAAAGTCTGGACACATTCGTCCAAATTGTTATAAACTGCAAGCAGCTAAGCGAGCAAATATGCCGAAAGTTCCTGTGCCTCAAGCACAAGATCCTATGGCACTTATTAGTGAATTTGTAAAGGCTCTAAACCTTTATTCCAATCTTGGAGTTGGAAATCACTCTAATGTGAATATGAATTCCAATGCTCGTAATGCATCTAAGAGGTTTTGGATGCAAAAGGCTCGATCTAATTGAGTCTTTCTGACATGGTCCTTATGCTTCATTGCTCTATCTTTTGTGAACTTTGTTTTTTTTTTTTTTTTTTTTTTTTCTTTTACCTTTTTGTTTCTAGGATTTGCATTGCATAACATTCATGCATTTCATTTTAGGACTATTTTTTGTTTCCTTTTTTAATAAAAAAAAAAAAAAAGGAAGCAAATTGTGTTTTGTATTTACTCTCTTGGTTTTTGAAAATAAGGTTGGTCAATTTATTTTCACATAACTTGTCTTTGTACCTTGTTTAGCTTTGATGAGCTTATCTATTACACTTTATTAGCTGAAGTTTTGTAGTGCATGTTGTGTGGAAAAGATGCTTATGGTTTTTGATCACTTTGTCTTGATCTTGAAGTCACATTTCTTTGATTGTTGGACTTGATCCTTTTGAGAAAGGCATAAATAACCATCTTACCACTGTTCACTAGCCAATCATGAACACCTTAGTGCATATTGTAAGATTCTGTGCTCGAGAAAGTGTAGCACATACACAAAAAGAACATAAGGTGTAGCCTCGGTTTAATTGTTTAATACTTAAAATTGGTGTGTACTATTAGGCTTGATGCCAAATCACATAATTAAAATTGGTGTGTACATTATCCTGACTTTTTAATAAGTTTCTGATAACTTAAAATTGGTGTGTATATTATGAAGCAAAATTCAAGAAACTTACATGATTGCAAGCTTATGTTCTAGGAGATGTGGGAGTTATATGATGTAACTCTTTAGGTGATAGTCTTTTTTAAATTCTATGTGATGAATTTTGTAGACTTTGTGATTGATTGCTATTCACATATCACCTCACATGTATCTCAAGTTTTTGTTAGTTGCACACACTAAACAAGTTACTCTTTGCTAAACTTTGTACATGTTATTGTGTGTGCTTTTGGTCTGACCAACCAAGTTTGAAAATACATTGAGTTTTATGCAAAACAGAGTTGTTGCTTGAGAATTCAAAGGGAGTTTGTTTGAAAATCTTAATTTTGGAAAACTGGGTTTAAATCTTGGGTTTGTGAAAATCATTTCATCTCATACTCATGCATGTTATACATATTTTTCAATGCTTTGAGGAGAGGTTGCATCTAATTCTGTTGATTTTCAAAAATTCATTTTTTTTACAATTTCGATCGATCGAATCTGTTCTTCGATCAATCGAAATTGCGATTGAAAATTAAGGTGAGCCTCTGTCTGTTTCGATCAATCGAAACTGATTTTCAATCAATCGAAAATCGTGAATCAAGTTTTTTTTAAAAACTCATATTTGACTTGTTCAAACATCTTTTTCAAAGAGTTTTCAACTTTTTTTCTCTCTCTCTCTCTCCGATTCGGACTAGGCTCCACCTTGATTTTTCATCATTTTCCTCTGAATTTCTTGCAAGGTTTTCCTCTCCTAACACCGATAAGACCTTTTTACCCTTTCTTTTTCTTTTATTTTCATGATTTCATGCATAAATTCATGCATTTAAGTGATATTTTCGGTCCTATGAAAATTTTGGGGTTTTTGGTGTTTTTGATCTTTTCTTTCACAATCGATCAATGGGTTTTTGTTATTGGATGTTATAAACATGATCTATGATGTTTAATTTGATCAATTTTGTGGTTTATGAGAAATTGGATTTTCTAGGGCTTGAATATATTCGATTTGGGGTTTTTGTTCAATTGGGTTAAAATTGATGAAATTGGCTTGTTGGATTGATGTAATTGATCATTCTAATCTTTTTTCTAACTTGTGTGATGATCAATTAGTCAAATATCTTTAAAAACATACAAGTGGTTTTCAAATTTTTGGGTTTTTTGTTAGAAACTCTATGATCAAGCCAATTTTGTGAATTTGAACTTAAATTGAACCTAGTTTCACTGCATTAGAGCATGCATCATGACATTTAATTTTGTTCATGCATCATATAGATTTTTGTTCTATATTTGTTTTGTGATAACTTGCAGTCTGCCCTTAGTTTTTTCCTTTTTGTTCTTTGTTGGTTCTGCTGTGTGTCCTTGTCCTTTCCTTAGCACCATGCCTAGGAAGACTAGAGCCCATAGGACTCCCTCCTCTTCTTTTGAGTCTCCCTCTAGAGGAGTGAGTTGTTTAAGGATGCTAAAAGCATAAAGACCTTTGATAAGCTGAACAGTAAGAGGAAAATTTGGGCTGAGCGTTCTGTGCTGCTAGATGAGTTAGATCCTGCCATTAGGGCAAACTTTGGGAGTCGAGGTTGGTTGTCCTTGTTGGAGATAGATCATCCACCTCCGACCGCCCTGATTAGAGAGTTCTATTCGAACCTCTCTTGCCACGCCTATGATTCCAACACCCTTGTTCGGAGTTGGATACGAGGTGTTGAGTTCACCATTACCCCTAGGGTAGTGGCTGAGGCTCTTGGGGTCCCGGTCGTTAGGTAGCCTGACTATCCTTATGAGGAGTCTCCACCCCTTGATGACGTCATATCATACATCATTGGGTCTTCTATCCAGTGGGGTTCTGATCCTCGGATCACGTCCGCTAAGCTTCCTGTGACTGCCTATCTTTTTCTTAGGATAGCGTGTCATTCTTTGTGGTATATCTCTCATCTCTACACCATCCCTATTGAGCGATGTGTGTTTTTATATGCCCTTGTCTCTGGTGCTTCTATTTCTTTTCCTCATCTGTTTCTTCGTTCTTTGAACGAGATTCATAGGAGTAGCGCTGTTGGTCACGCTCTTGTCTATCCTATCTTCATTCATAGGATTTTGTTGTTTTTAGGTTTAGATGGTTTCCCTGCGTCTAAGTCCGTTCATATTACTGGTCCTATAGGTGCCTCTTTTCTTCATCTGAGGGCTGCACATTTGAGGCCTCCTCGTGTTCAGTCTTCTGGTGTTGTACCCCCCTTCCTCTTCTACAGGTGATGCACAGGCCGAGGCGTCTGGTGCTGCTGCTGTTGCTGATGTTCCTCCACCAACTACTTCGGATGATTCAAACATTCGACGTACGTTGGATCATGTCTTGACCGTTCAGGCAGTTCATGGACAGATTTTGGTGGACTTGCTCGATGAGGTTCGTGCTTTGCATGCAGAGTTGGCACATTTCAGACGATCTCCTTCGCCACCTCCTTTTGATGATGGATTATGATTGCCCTTTGGCATTCCGTCACAAAAAGGGGGAGTAGCTTTTGGATTAGCTTGTAGAGTTTTTGCTGATAGGGGGAGTTTTTGTTTATGTGGAGCTTGTTTCTGTGGAGCCTGTGATGATTAGATTGTATCTAGGAGCTGCATCTTGTTTGTACATTCTTTTGGCTCTAGATGTATTTTTGTTGGCCTATTCATGTTAGGGGGAGATATTTTTTTTGTTTTGTTTCTTGTTTCACTGCTTATTGGCTTATATGTTTGAGATATTCATTGATATATGTCTTTATTTTGTGTTTTGGTGAAATCAAGAATTTATTTTGTTTACTTGTATTTTTCACACATGCGTTTATGTGTTTGTTGAGTATTTCAGGAAATACAGGTTGATTCAATTGAGCTGGTGTCTACACTTGCAACTGATGGATAGTAGTTAAGATTGGATTTGTTATGTAAAGGGCTTTATTTTGTAAACTTTGAGTTTTTAGTTGTGTTTTGTCACGGATTGCCAAAGGGGGAGTTTGTTAGGTTCTAAAGACTTAGGATTTCATGTATTTAGAACTCTAATATGTATTGTTGGCAAATCATGATCAAAACAAGTTATTTAGTCTTGTTTAGACTTGCTCAAAGTAGTGTTGTTTATGTAAAGTTGGAATCAAGCTGATGCAGAATTCACTGTGCATCTCGGCCTGGCTCGATTGATCGAAGCTTAGGCTCGATCAATCGAAAATCGGGCAGATGCGTTTTTTCTGCAGAATTTCCAACTCAGCCCTAACTCCTAAAACGTTTAAGGTTTTATGTTTTTGCCCTAGGCATATAAGGCAAACCCTAGCCACGTTTTAGAGGTGGCTCATATTGCTGTTTGTGTGAATCTCTTATGAGATCTGTGAGGAGCTTTCCTTCACACAAGCTTAGGATTATCAAGAGGAGATTTATTCAAGATCTTGATGATCATTCAGTTGCTGCCATAAGAGTTTAAAGATACACAAGCGGGGGTGCTTGTACTTGCTAGAGAATTCAAGAAAGAAGAAGTCCGTGATCTCGGAGCTTGCACGTGGTCGTGTCAATAAGTTCTACTGGTGGGTAGCAATAAGAAGTCGAGCATGGGGGCTTGTAAGTCTTATTGTATGAACTTTGATTCTTTCAAGATAGTGGATTCAAGTTTACCTTGAAGATAGTTAGGTTAAATCCTCCCCAGGTTTTTTACCGGTTTGGTTTTCCTGGGTGATCATATCTTTGTGTTATTTATTTTTCCGCTGCTATGCTTGATATGATTATATGATTGTGTTAACCTAGAACTGCATAATTTGACTAAGCAATAACTTGGCTTATTAACTAGGTTAATCCGGTTGTGTTTTAAGGGGTCTAAAAAACGTACACTCTGGCTATTTAATAAGAAAATGACAAAATGATCCCTATTTAAGAAACATAATTGCAATAATGATAATCATTTTTACAAAGAGAACAAAGGGGAATAGATAATAATATATGAGTTAATCAGAAGAGAAAAGAAATCAAGCCAAGTCTGGTCCGCAGGAACAAAACTAGAGAGGAAAGAACGCTTCTTCTCAACACAATCAATCTCCAAGGGAAATCTTGCCGTGGAAATTGATTATTTTGAGGGAAACGGACCTGAATGGTCGGTGCCCGGAGGAACCCTTTTGCTTTTGGCAGAGAGCAGGATTTTGAGAGGGAGAGAGGGAAATCAACCTACTAGTGCATGCCTACCGGTCTAACTTTCTATTTTTTCCTTTCTTCTTTCTTTCTTTTTAGTTTTTCCTCTTATCTTTTCTTTCTTTTCTTTTACACTTGTTTTCTATTTTTTTGTGATTTCTCCGAGACGATTCTTGCTCCCCCTCTGGGCACGGCAATGGTCTCTTTATATAGTGTCTGCCATGACCAGATTTTACTATTTTAGCCATTAACCACCTTTGTCTGGTCTGGATGTACTTGCCGACCACCACTGGTCCGTCTATGTGCCACTCTCCATTTCCGGACAAAGGAAAGCTGTTTTATTTATTAGTGTGTCGTGACACTCTTTCCTGCCACAGTGTGGGTGCTCTCTCTCTCTATCCCTCATGGCATGCACCTAGTGGTTCCAACTCAACCTTGCTTCTTTTGGGTGGTATGTCATCCCAACAGGACGTACCCCTTAAAAGAGCCTGAGCAAGAACCGCAGAATAGGTTTTTCCACTCTCCCCACCGCCAAACCATGCCCTCTTACCTCTGACCCATGACCCTACCATGTCCCATATTGGCTGGGTACAGGCTGGTGGTGCCTGGGCCTTGTGCGTGCCTCCTTTTCATGTATGTCCAAAATCTGCTTGCTGCTCATGCGTTTGCCGCGGTCTGGAGGCCTGCCTGCACAGTCTGCCGCCCTTCTTTGACCTTTTATGTGGGTTGTTTTACAGTTTCCCGCTCCCCTTAGGGGCTGGGCTTTATTTGATACTAGGCTTTATATTTCTTTCAGCCTATTCCTTAATTGCCATCATGTCCTGCCATATCACTCTGTCATTCCTTTTGTAATAACTTGATCCTGCTAGGCCTCTTCAGGCCTGCCGTTTATTCTTTCCCCAGTGGCTTAGTATGGCCATGGGTTTTCTTACTTATGGGCTCCTGTGTCCCTTTTGTTTTCTCTTGGGCATCCTTGACCCATTTGCTTTTCTTAGGCTTCCTCGGCCCTTTTCCTAACTCTGTGTTCTCATGGACTTTTACTAACTTCATTGGGCTTACCCAGCCCAATTACCTCATACTCATCTTTGGGGTTAGTGGGCCTGCCATCAACCCCTTACTCTCTTTGCTTACATTGCTTTGGGCCTGCCGCGGTACATTCTCAATTTTCTACATCATATACTGCCCATGGGTTTGCTATTTGCTATTTCTCTCTTTCCGGGCTCCTTTGAGCCCATTTGCTTCCTCAAGACCCATTTATTTATTTTATGGACCTGTGATCCATTATTCCTGCCACTTGGGCTTAATGGTTCTTTTTTTTATCTATTTGCCAACTTCTTCTTTTTTCGGTCTGTGTCGCTGGGCTCCCTCTTTCTTTTTGGCTTCCAAAATGACCATCAACAATTATAAAAATTGTTTTTTTATTTATTTTTATTTTTATTAATGTTAACAAATATTTTTCAGTATAATTTTTTTTTTTCCATCTTGTCTTTTAACCTTGAATTCCTTTTACTGACACAGAGGTTGAATTATTTTGATTCTTGCTTCCATATATATATATATATATAAAATATTTATTTGTTTAATTTTCTCTTCTCTGTGTCATTCTCCCAACAAAACTTCTAAGTTCTAACAAAACTACAAAAGCAACGACAGAAAAAAAAGAAAAAAAAAGAAAAAAAGAAAAGAAAACATGAAAGCAACTTAGTTTTTTTAGAGGTTAACAACAGATTTTCTTATGCGGTATGGGAAGTGTCCCTTGTAGGGTGGGTTTGTGAAAGAGGTCCAAGGAGTGTGTTTATTTGAGAGATGGTTTTTAATTGCATTTAAAGTAAAAATGATTCTTTTCGGCATCAATCATTCAGGTCCAGTTCCCTCAAAGCCATTAATCCCCACGGCAGGATATTTCTTGGGAGATTATTTGCATTGAGAGGAGGCGTTCTTCCCTCTTTGGTTTTGCTTCTGCGGACCAAACTTAACTTGATTTTATGTTCATTCTTGATTAACTTATATTATCATTCACTCATTTACTTTCTTTTTAAAAGTCATTGTTATCACTGTGATTATGTCTCATAAATAGGGATTACTTGGTCATTTTCTATTAAATAGTCACAGTACTCTGTTTTGTTGTTATTATTATATTTGTCTGCTGTAACTCATCTGAAACAGCTCTGCCTGCCATAAGCATACTCCTGGTAGACGAGACATAGTTTGTGCACAAACCGGCCCAAGTTGAGTTGTAGTTGGATCGGTCTCAACTCCCTTACTCAGAAACATTCGGGCCCACTATACCGTAGGAGGCAGCCCAGCCCAACACACAACACAAAAAGGGCCCCTACACTGTGTAGGGGCCTTTTTTTGTATATTGTGCTTTGGGCTGGGCTGCCTCCTGCGGTAGTAGGCCCGAATGTTTCTGAATAAGGGAGTTGAGGCCGATCCTACTGCAACTCAACTTGGACCGGTTTGTGCACAAACTATGCCCTGTCTGCCAGGAGTGTGCTTATGGCAGACAGAGCTGTTTCAGATGAGTTACGACAAACATATATAATAATAATAACAAAACAGAGTACTCTGACTATTTAATGGAAAATGACCAAGTAACCCTTATTTATGAGACATAATCACAGTGATAACAATGACTTTTACAAAGAAAGTAAGGGAGTGAATGATAAAATGAGTTAATCATGAATGAACATTAAAATCAAGTTAAGTTTGGTCAGTAGAAGCAAAACCAAAGAGGGAAGAATGCCTCCTCTCAATGCAAGTAATCTCCCAGGAAAGATCTTGCTGTAGGGATTAATGGCTTTGAGGGAAACGGACCTAACTGGTTAATGCCCAAAGAAAGAATCCTTCTTATATTTTGGAAGAGAGCAGGATTTTGAAGGGGAGAGAGGGAAATCGGCCTACTGGTGCATGCCCACGGTATTCACTTTCTTTGTTTTCTGTTTTCTGTTTTATATTTTTCTTTCCTTTTTTACTTTTTACTTTCTTTCTTTTCTTCATGATCTTGCTCTGTTTTTTCCGATCCCCTTTCTGGGCACGGCAAGGGTCTTCTTATAGTGCCTGCCGTGACCAGATTTTACTGTTTTGCCCTTTAACCACCTTTGTCTGGTCTGGGTGTACTTGCCGACTACCCAGGGTTCGTCTGCGTGCCATTCCCCCTTGCTAGACAAAGGCAGGTTTGTTTTATTCATCAGTCTGTCGTGGCACCCCCTGCCATGGTGTAGGTGTTTTTCTCTCTCTATCCCTCATGGCATGCACCTAACAGTTCCCCCCTCAACCTTGCTTCTTTTGGGTGGTCTGTCATCCCAGCAAGACGTACCCCCCAAAAGAGCTTGGGCAGGAGCCGCAGAATAGGTCTTTTTCCCTCTCCCCACCACCAAACCATACCCTCTTACCTCTGACCCATGACCCCACCACGTCCCATATTGGCTGGGTACAGGCTGGTGGTGCCTGGGCCTTGCGTGTGCTTCCCTTTCATGTATGTCCAAAATCTGCCTGCTGCTCATGCGCTTGCCGCGGTTTGGAGGCTTGCTTGCACATTTTGCCGCCCTTCTTTGACCTTTTATGTGGGCTGTTTTATAATTCCCTATTCCCCTAAGGGGCTGGGCTTTATTTAATGCTGGGTTTCATATTTCTTTCAGCCTATTTCTTGATTGCCATCACATCCTGCCATACTACTCTATCATTCCTGCTGTAATGACTTGATTCTGCCGGGCCTTTCTAGGCCTGCCGCTTATTCTTTCTCCAATGGCTTAGCGTGGCCATGGGTTTTCTTACTTATGGGCTCCTATGTCCCTTGTGTTTTCCCTTGGGCATCCTTGGTCCATTTGCTTGTCTTGGGCTTCCTTGGCCCTTTTCCTAATTTTGTGTTCCCATGGGCTTTTACTAACTTCATTGGGCTTCCCCGACCCAATTACTTCATACTCATCCTTGGGGTTTGTGGGCCTGCCAACAATCTCCTACTCTCTTTGCTTACATTACTTCGGGCCTGTCGTGGCCCATTCTTACTTTTTCACGTCATACACTGCCCATGGGTCTGCTACTTGCTATTTCTCTCTTTCCGGGCTCTTTTGAGCCCATTTGCTTCTTCAAGGCCCATTCATTCATTTTATGGACATGTGTCCCATTATTCCTGCCGCTTGGGTTTAATGGTTTATTCTATGCTTGCCATTTCTATTTGCTGCTTGTGTCGCTGGGTTGGGCTTCCTTGTTTCACAAAAAATGACCCTCAACACACTGTTACACTAATTTTTAGGTCTATCTTTTATTACTCTAAATGCCTATGATTGTTTGTAATGTGCATTAGACTAGTGAGACATTGCCTTAAAATTTATAGTTTGCTCAACCTACTCAATATTGGGACTTTGGATGTGGCATCAGATAAGATTATCCTAATTTCAACTATTAGAGATATGTTAGCCCAATGTAATAGACCCAAGTCCAATCTTTTTAGTCTAGGGTTTAGCCTATTATATATACACATGTTATGGTTCATTATAACATAGAATTTGTATTACAATCTAATATATTATTGAGAAAAAATTTGCTAAATAGTACAATTTTTAGAAAAATTTGCTAAAGAACATATGGTCATATTTATTTAGTTATGTATCATGTTTTTTGGAATTCGAGTTTGTCAAATTCGAGTTTAACAAATTCAAATTTTAAGCATTATGTTTGATCATATTGTCATAATGCTTGGAACTCGAGTTTCATTGGAACTCAAGTTTAACAAACTTGAGTTCCAAAAAACATGCTACATAAACTAAATAAGTTTGACCTAGTGTTTTTTTCCTAATTTTTTCCTAAAATGATACTTTTTGGCAAAAAAATATATTATTAATGTAGCCCTTTAGGGGTTTCTCTATAGATGTAAGCCGTTATGTTGAAGTATGTAACTTTTGTATGTTAATATTTAACATCAACCTTTATAGGAATACTTGTGAGTTAACGGCCTTGTTGCAGGAGTCATATACTTTTGAGCTTGAAATTGTAGTATTAGCTTTGACACTACTTGCAAAGTAAAGAATATTGTTACTAATTGGTATTACATGGATAGAAAGAAAGGAAAAACTGTAAATCAATTACTTTACATTGGTGGTAGCTGGGGCACTTTGGTCATGATCTTTCATTTTTTGTGTGCTCTAAATACTTATCGAGATAATTTTTTTGAGTGACTCGTGCTAGCGGGGAGACTTGAACTCAAAATTACATTAGTATCGCATTTGGATTAGTTTTCTTTTTCATTTATTAGCTTATTATTTTATTTGTTTTGTACAGTACTCTTACCAATTTTTAGTAAATAAGCAAATAAAATTTTCATCAAAAAAGCTAATTCAATCACACGGGTAGGAACATGTTTGAGAATCCGAATCAATCATTAATGGTGTGATGCACATCTCAACTTTTTTTTTTTTTTTTTTGAGAAACAAATCCACACACACAATGAAAAAAGTGAATAAAATTCTAATATAAAAACACACTACAAACCTCACTTAAAAGCACATCTTAATTAGATATGAGTTTTACAAACATGAGTAGATATGAACATATAAACCTATTAGTTTAGAATCTAGGTGATGGTAAATTTAAATGCTAAACCTTAATCCCAATTTGTGATTCATATATTGCAAGAGATATCTCAAACCAGCGTGGATTGCATTGGCATGTAAGTTGTGGTCTTACAAGTTAAAACAATGTTTCAAGTTACCATAACTAGCAAGCAACATCCTATATCCAAAATTCAAATTCCACAAGGACAGGACAGTAATTCAATTTCTGTCAACCACACATGAAGCACTCTCTTAAAAAAATAAAAACAGCAATGAAAAAGCGCCAATGGGAGAGCACCCAAAAAAAAAGAAAAATGGAAAAGGCCTGTACCCGGATTTGAGACCCAAAAATTGAGCCAAAATTGATAAAATGAGCGGAATCCGAAACTGCCCATTTGTAAAACTCTGCTTGCATGCTTAACACTTAGCCTAAAATCCCTAAACTCTAAACTCTGTTTTGCTGTGCTGAGTTGTTACTTGTTAGGCATTCTTTCTTTGGTCACTAACACTGACTCGTCACTCAGTTTCTTCACCAAGCTAAGCCCTTTTATTCAAATGCTCTGAAGTTTCAGTCTTTTTTTGTTTTTGTGTTTTGTGTGTGGCTCTGTGTCTGAGCTGAAAATGACTTCCTTTGACAGAGACCTTGAGGAGAAGCTTAAGGAGGCTGGGAGTACCCTCCTTAACCCTCCTTCCTCCATTGATGACCTTCTCACTCTTCTTGATGTAATGACCCTTCTTCTCTTTATTTATTTATTTTTGTTAAATGTATTTGTTGGAAATGTTGGTGTGATTGTGAGTTTATATGGGTTTCTGAGCATTGTGGAATCAGTTTGTTGGTTTTGGGATAAAAGTTTGTTCCTTTCACAATTGGTTTGTTCAAAGGTTTAGTCTTTTAGCTGAGTACATGCAAACTCATAATAATGAATTCAGTAAAGGGTTTGAATCAATGGTTACTTGATATGGGTTGATTATTGTGTGTTTGGTGAAAGTTATGGTTTTTTCATGGGTGGTATATGGGGTTTGCTTTCTTTTTCTTTTCTCATAAGTAAGTATATTGGCTTTTTTTTTTTTTTTTCCTAATTGCTTATTGTAATGTTTGGCATATTCAAATTCAGTGAAATAAGGGTATTGTGTAGTTGATAATTGATTGATAAAATCAATGTTGTGGTTTCAATGTCTTTATAATTGTTACTTTTGTTTGGGTTTTCTTCTTCCAATTGCTTGTGGGTATTGTTTTTTTTGTCAAATAGATTGATGTTTGTTTGTTAAATCAAAATGTTGAGGTGTTCATCAGTGGATGGTAGGCTATGGAGATTTTTTATTTATTGAACCAATGGAATGATATGTCTAAATTATTATATTTTAGGTTCATATGGGTTCAATATCTATGTGTGTGTTTCCCAGTTGTTATCAATTAGCTTTGGATACCACAAAATGGAAATGCTTATCTGTAGCACCTCATGTTTGTGTATTTCCCAGTTTTTAACCTATTAAGCCTAAGTCATTCATATGAGTTTTGATGAAGAAAAGTTGGAACTTTAAATAAAATCGAGAGTAAAATTGTTATGCATAGAAAATACAAAATAGAAGAGGAATGAATTATTCTATACTCTTTGTCTTGTTACTGATAGTCCCTACTCCCTCGAAAAGGCTCTACCTATATTGTACTATGGACTAGATATGTCCTACACGATGTGATACAAATGTGTACTCATTGATGTGGGATCTGGATTGATCACTATATTTTCTGCTTGAGTTTCGATTTGCAAAATATCTGATTGTATCTAGCTTGTTTTTGGACTGTTTTTTGACCATGCACTTGAATTTTCTCTATTAATGAATAATATTTGATTAACTTCAAAGACGATAAGCATATGTTAAAGCACTGCAATGCCTAGGGTATTGTTACTCATAAGAATTTAACTAATCATGTAGGGTTGTTAATATATATATATATATAAACTAATTGGTATTGGCATGAAAAAGCACTTTTATAATTGCTTCTTGTGATGAAAGATTTTGCTTTGCAGGGTTTTTTGATTGACATGATGTGTTTTGGTGGCCACTTTAGCAATCTGTCTTATTTTATTGATTATACCGTCCTCATTGATATGATAATATAAAGTTGAAAAAATTTTGATGTTACAATTAAAAACAGAGCCAGGTCTGCAAAAGTTGAATAACATCTTCTGAGTTCTAGTTTTCTCTTTCTGGGATTTTCTGTTGTAGGAAGAATGACGTGTTATCTCAGGGTTATTCTTTCCTTTTTTTTTCCTATAAATTTTAAAAAAAAATCTGGAATATAATGTGACATTTTAATATATTTTAGATTCAACATGGTTTATGGAAGTAGTTAAAGATAGGGAGCAAGATCTTCCATTTTTGATTGCTAGGCATTTTACTCAAAACCATAAATTTTAGGGGTGAAAGCAGCTGCAAAAGTTTCTATTGACAAAAAATAAAGTGGTATTTATACAAGGATTTTGATATGCAGCTAGGATATTTTGAACTTATGATGCTTACAGAATGGTGATTTTGTATAATTTTTACTTATACTTTTACTTTTTTTTTTTTCCTCTCTAGATGGCAGTGTTTTTTTCTCTTATATGTTGCTCTTTCACTTATGACTTGCACATTAGTTAGTTAGAATCGCATTTGTTCCTTCTTGATAATAGGCATAAAGCTCCTACCCCCCTTCTCCCTTTTTTCTTCTCATTTTTATCTTCATTTCTTTGATAGGTAAGTTTTTGGCCCCAAGGGGAGGGGAAGGGAGATTCGAACTGTTGACCTCCACTTCATGAGGCGTGGTCTCCAGCTGATAGTGATGCCCCTTGGGCTTCATTTTTTTTAATTTTTTTATTCTTGTTTTTTAAACATGCCTTAGATCATTATATTCATTTTTACGACTTTCTTCAGTCTGATCGGTTACCAATTTGCGGTTCTAGTTTGTTGTAGCATAATTGTTTTAATCTGAATTTAACTTGGAAATGTTTTGACCATTGTCTTGAGCTATTTTCTTCTTCCTCTGGCTGTTCTGAAAATTTTTCCTCAATTTTTTAATGGTTGTCATGACTCAAAATTTTCATCCTCTTTGTTTCATTTTTTCTCTCAATTGGGACTAAGGAATAGTTGAGTTGATTTGAGTTGTTTCCTTCTGTCTTCTAGAAAGTTGAAAATTTGTTAGCAAATGTGGAGCAAGCACCATCCAAATCAATGCAAGATGCTCTTTTACCTTCATTGAAGGCACTGATCAGTAATGAACTTTTGAGACATGCTGAAATGGATGTGAAGGTTTCAGTTGCATCTTGCATTACTGAGATTACGAGGATAACAGCACCAGATGCGCCATATGATGATGAGCAAATGAAGGTACTCATAACAGTTCAAAACATCCTCAGATTAAAACCAAAATTTCATTAAAATAAGAAAGGAGCTTTCATCACTGTAAATCTTTTCTTTTTTGTTGGGATCTTACATAGACTGTTTTTCCAATTCATTGTTGCACAGGAAATATTTCAGCTGACTGTAGCAGCATTTGAAAAATTGTCTCATGTGTCCAGTCGCTGTTATACAAAGGCAGTTTCAATTCTTGATACTGTTGCAAAGGTCAGGTCATGCTTGGTGATGCTGGACCTTGAGTGTGATGCATTGGTTGTTGAGATGTTTCAAAATTTCTTAAAAATAATTAGGTAAAAAACTTTACTGATGGTGTTTTTTATTTTACTGAACCTCCACTATTGCTATGGATACGTATCTGTAACAAATATTTTTCTATTTGTCTTGACAATTGAAACTTTTGTGAACTTCCATAAACTATTCTAACATCATATAATGTCCATGGTTACTGAACTTTAACCAGAATTTGAAGTTTACTATTTCATATAACTTAGCTTTTTCTCAACATGCATAAGCTTCTATAAATTTAATTATGGGACTATAGATGTTTAGCACAAAAATCATGTTTGATATGTTGCATAAATTGCATAGGAATTTTCTTGTCACGTATTTATATATTGTCCATCATATGGATAGCATATTTTTTCAATTGTATGTTTGCTTGTGGAAAGTTTGATCATGCTTATAGGTTTTCTTTAAATAGAACTGTAGGTTCTGTGAGGTAGTTAAAGGTTTCACCTCTATATCTGAAGTGTCTGTAGCACTTGAATACTATGCTACTGTTTGTATTGAGACAGCAATGGTAATCTGTATTGGGTCTACTTTTCTAGTTAAAAATGACTTTTAAGGGTAAAGGCTCCATGCTTATGAATCTTTATGTCTTCACTGTTCATTGGTGAAGGATGCTGCATCGCTGAAAATATGGCTTGCATTGGTTATGTGGATAATTAATTCATCCATGAAACACTTACATTTAAAGCCATAAATGTAGAGGATGTTGAGATGAGTATCAGTATTCTTAAGGAAGAGGAGGTTGGAAATTAGGAAAATAGCGTGAAGTCTAGCAAGATACTTGTTTTGGAATAACCCAAGGGCTATTTGATTTTTCCAGCAGAAGCAATGCAGAGCATTTTCTCGTGTACTCTCCAAATAAATAAGCTGATGCCAGATAGTAATGTGCTGGGAGTAGGGAGGAGAAATCTGTATACTAGAGAAGTTTTGGTTGTCTACAATGATGACAACCAGCAGAAGCATTACAGAACATTTCCTGGGTATTAATCTAGCGGATAGAATGATAACTAGAAGTATGTTACTTAGGGGTAGTGAGGAACAATTTGACTATGATAGAAGTTATAGCTCGTGTTTAGATGCATTAGTGTAGGTAGCTCGTACCAAATTTTATTCAATCTGATTTCATCAGAGTTGCAAATTTTGGATTTGTTTGTTTGGGGGTTTCACGGAATTGGTTGACTAAGACTGCAAAATTATCTTGCTGTATGATTTTTGTTTTGATCAATGCACAAGTTGGTGGAATTCTTGTAGAGTTGAGCTTGTTGAGTGAAATTTTAGAGACGGTGAAACTATCTTCACTTTGTATTTGTTCTTTGAAATCTTTGTGGAGATTGTTATTTGGTTCAGGACTGGTTTTAGAATTCTTGAAAGTTTCATTTACTCCCCAGACTACCTGCTTAAGGAGCTAACTCCCTTGCCTGGGCGCAAAAACCTGAATTTTCTTATAGAAGGGATGAAGGAATTGGACTCTGTTCAACAGGCGCAGTGCTGAGGGCCTCAGTCCTTTAGGTTGTTTATGTTAGCCTTTAGAAATTGTGTGGTGACTGAAGAGGACAGTTTCATATAAATATTCCTACTGATAACTGAAAAAATATTTTAAGTTAGAAAGTAACTACTCAGTTTTTGTAAAGGATTAAAAGTTTAGCAATTGCAATGCATTTATCTTTCCAGTTAGCATCCAGGTCTACTTTGATAATAATGTTAAAGGTTGTTCCAACCTTGTCAGCAGAGTGCTGGAGGTGGTTTCATTTAGGATATTGGCATATTATTGCATTCATATCCTGGAAGTGATTAATAATTGATGCTTAGAATACTGTGTTTCATTTTTATGTAACTTCATTTTCCTTGTGCAACTGAATAACAATTCAGTGTTTGTTTGTGCTCAACTCAAGGTCCAATCATCCACATGCTGTATTTTCAGCCATGGAAACAATTATGACTCTGGTCATAGATGAAAGTGAAGAAATTTCGTCGGATCTTCTCAGTCCGCTTTTAGCTAGTGTAAGAAAGGAAAATCAGGTAGTTTCCTTTGCCTAACATTTGCTTCCTCTCATTTTCTTGGTCAACTCGGATGTTATCTATATGGTTCATTGTTGCAGAATGTTTCACCTATTTCCTGGAAATTGGGGGAGAAAGTAATCACTAATTGTGCTGTTAAGCTTAAGCCTTATCTCAAGGAAGCAGTGGGGTCTATGGGTATTGCTTTGGATGACTATGCTCAAATAGTCACTTCTGTATGCCAAAGTGAATCTGCAGATCATTTGGTGCGTTTCAAATTCTCATTTATGAAGCTATCTTAAGTTGAGCAGTATGCTAATTGTTGATATCATACTTTTGCATGCCTATAGGAAGCTATAACCTAATATTTTCTTTCTTCACTATATTTCTCAAAATGAATTAGGACCCGTTATTGCATATTTTTTGGATCCATCTTCCATTTGATTTTCAGATGGGAGACGGTGAACATATAGTACCAGTCCATTTAAGTTTTGGATCACCTGCTGTTTCAGGGCTTTTTTCCCTGCAGTATTTTTCCCGTGGACTGTGTTTTCTGTCTTTTGACTTGCATCCACCATTCTGAAAACTGTGAGAAGTGCATTATGTGTCGACATTGTGGAGAGACGGTAGACCACTTACTTCTTCATTGTGAGATGGCTCATCGGTTGTGGAGCTTTGCCTTTACTACTTTTGGCTTGTCTTGGGTTATTCCTAGATCGATCCCAGATTTGCTTTTTGGCTGGTGGAATTGGTTGGGGAAGCATTCGTCTCAGATTTGGAACTTAGTTCCGTTATGCATCCTATGGTGCATTTGGAAGGAACGGAATCAGAGGACTTTTGAGGATTTGGATAGTTCCGGCGATCAGATGCTTGCATCTTTTTGTAGGACTCTTTTTGATTGGTCTTGGGCTTGAGGACTCACGACTAGTGATTCTCTCCCTTCTTTTCTTTGCTCTCTTTCTCCTTTGTAATTAACATGTTGTCTGGGTTTCTTTTTTGCTTTCTTTCTGTTTCTGTTCTTGTATTTCCTGGGTCTGCTCTCTGTTTTTCATGCATAGAGCAGCCGTTCGAATATATACCATTCTTACTTATCCAAAAAAAAAAAAAAAATCTTTAATGGCTATGATGCAAATGGAATCAGGAATGTTAGCCAGCAGTAGAGGACTCCACTAAAGAGATGATCAGAAGCAAATGAAAAAAAATAAAAAGAACTTCATATTCAAGAGAAATTCACATACCAGCCCTATTTGTCTAATGAATAACGACTGCTTTGCCTTCAAAAAAAAAAAAAAACCTTTGGTCATATTTTCTGGAAAGAAAAAAGAAAAAAGAAAAAAAAAAAGGTCTCACTCCCAATACATGATTAATTGCCTTAAAAAAATCTCAAAGTATAAAACTTGATTTGGTGCTGCAGTGCCATCTCCTTCTCAAAGAAGGGCTCAAAACGTATTGAAATAGTCCTTGGCTTGACAATTTTGGAATAAAGGTTAAAATGTCTTGAAATCTCCAGTTTAGAGGTTACAGTGAAATGAACTATCATGAAAGAGTGGCAGGTTAGTAGAAAGAAACTTGATAGAGTTGTTGTCCATGAGTAAAATGTCCAGTCTATTGCCTAATCCATTTTTACTTTCTATTTCTCATTCTGGTTCTAATGGCTGAAATGCTGTGAGGAATGTTTTATGCAAATCTATGTGACATTCCTCTTCCAGTTGGTATATGGGATAGGTTTTGGTATCAGATCATGCTGAATGAGTCTATTGTCTGTGTATGTCAGATCATAGACTAGAAGTCTGATTGAATGTGTTGGTGTGATTCAGGCTGATGAGAACAGGTTAGGAAAAAGGATAGTTTCAAGTGAGCTACCAAGGACAGATCTAAATGAGCCGTCCCTGGTATGTAATCGCCCTAGTCACCTCCATTTATGTCAGTCTTCTTTTTTCACAATTATTTGTTTTGATTACCTGACACTTCACAAAAAGTTATCGGAAAATTAACTTTTTGTTACCCAGGTTACCAAGGGTCTTACTTCAGATACTTTCAAGTCAGCGGTGATTAATGGCACTCCAACTAGGAATGACGAAAATTTGAAAAATGTAAAATCTTCAAAAAGATTACAGAGTTGCCGTTTTACTAAACATTCCAAAACTGTTGGTGCAAGCAGCAATTCTGAACCTGACAACTTAGACTCTATGAAGGCAGCCAAATCAGCAACTGAGTCAGACTCTGTTCCGAAGAAAAGGGGTAGGAAACCTAATTCTTTAATGAAATCTGAGGAAGGCTATGATCATTCTTGGATTTGTACAGGAAGAAAGACTTCGAAGCTAGGTCGTCCAAGAAAGTCTCATGATGGGGGAGTTGATGATTCACCTTCTGAAACACCGGATACTAAGGCCCCTTCACCATTGGTGCTTGAAAACGTGACTGAGCCTTCAAGTTTGCAACCTAAAACTAATGAGATCATAACTGCTGCTTCTCTGTCCCCAGATCACTGCCTTCCTGATGCAAGCCATCCTAAAAGGGGACGGCCAAAGAAAATAGGGAACAACAAGAATCAAGATGCCAATCATCATTCCCTATCAATGTCAAAGGGAGGGTTCTTGAATGCTCAGGTTGAGGAGAAAGCACTACAATCTGCAGATGTTAGTTTGAACAAGGAATCTGAAGTTACAAATAACTCTGATGCAAAACCACAGCGGCACTCTAGAAAAGTTCAAATTGCTATAAAGATCAATGAGGAGACAACTCAAACTCCCAGCCATGTAGTCTCAGAGAAGGAAGCTTCTGACCCTTCTGGTCCTGAGGAGAAACTGTTGCAGCCATCAGATATGAATGTAGGGGTAACGAATATCAATAACAGGTCGTCAATCCAAACAGATAGCAAGAAAAGGAAGAGGAAATATGCTAGTTCTGAAACGGATATTACTAAAGCTTCGAATTGTAAGGTACAGTTATTAATTCTCATTAATTCTACCACAATAAATGTATGTAAACTCCAACCTATTATTCCCTTCTTTCCTTGGTTTTTTATTATTATTTATCTTATGGGTTTTCTGAATTTGTAGACAATTTCTAAGTCTGCAACTAAATCAGCCAATGGAGATGAAAGTTACTTGGAAGAAAGTCCTAAAACAAAACTCAGGAGGAAGCGTGCTGCAAAGGGGGAGGTATGAATACATAATGACCTTTATATTGTAAATTGTCTGGTTAGTGAAACAGTGACAAATGACAGATATCCTTTAGATTGCTTTCTCTTATAGAGTTAATCCAAGGTATTGCTTTCATTTTTATGATCATTTAGCTCATGAAATTCTTGGGAAACTTTTCAGGTTTTTCTGGACCATTTGTTTTCTATGCATAATTGAAAATGTTTACATATGGTCCTGGCTTATGGTCAATTTTGCTACTTGTGCATTGAGGAAAATATTAGTGTGTATTTACTTTTTATTTGACCAAAGTAATCATTTATATTGAATATAGTCATTGTCTTGTCTCTATAAGAGAAACAATCTACTTAGCTTAACAAACTAGATTCTTAATATATTTACTTAACGTACACACATGTGAAATCCTGATTATCATATTCAGACATATTAGAACTTTTAAAGATTTCTTCCAACATAGAAAAGTAAAATGTCAATCATTTCTTGTTCTAATAATATAATAGCCAATACCAAAATGATCTATTAAAGAATTTAATTTCATTCTAAATAGTATATAATGAAGAAAAGAAAATTACAGGAGATGGAGCTTAGGTGGCCAAAAGCAGGGTAGATTGTAGCTTTGATTCTTACCAATGGGAAATATAAAGGATAAAACCGTAGTAAGGAGTCACTTATAGAACAGAAGCAGTGTTACATTTGCTAAAATTGAATGGTAAATAACTCAAGAAAAACTCTGAAAATGTGACTGATGCTAATGTGGAAACATGTGATGAATCTACTTTTTACTATGGTGTGATTATTGTGTTGATATCTAGTTAAAGTTATTGCATTAAAAAAAATATTTAGTGAAAATTATTAATGATTGATATCTTAATGTATTGACAAACATTTTGAATATTGTCAAAATCAACAGAATTATCTAGTGACAGCCATAAATATTCAACAGTTTGGCTATATAGTCTATATTGACATGAAGAATTTTACAGATCAGACTAGCACTGGTTATTTTGTTCTAGCTCATAATTTTCTTTTTTATTTTCCTCTTTAATTTGGCAATTCAACTTAACATTAAAAAGAAAGAGAGAAGAGAATACAATTATAATTTTGTTTTCCTAATAGTTGACACAGAATATGTACATTCTCTGTTCTTGTATTCTAATTTCACTGTCCTTTCAACTAAATCTGGAAGCATTATTCCGAGGCCATTTTATTGCTTTCAATATTTGCAAGTGAATACGTCAAAATGGGATACATTTAGTGGTGTAGACAGAACCAAAATTTTATTCCAAAGTAATATGCAGGCAGCTTATTGCTTGAACATTGTAAAGTTATATAATCTCATCTTTGGCAGGCTCGATTCTTTTGTATTGATGCTCTGAATTTCCTGTAACATGTCTAGGAAACTGTGCAGCATATTAGCTTAATATTTTCCTCCTGTAATCCTCCCCTAATCCTCTTTATGTAAAATGACATATTTTACATTTTTTGGCCTCTTTAGTTTTGTGTACATAACCTGTTTGCATAAAGCTCTTCCTCTTATCAATAAAAGCTTACTAGTTATAAAAAAGAAATATTTTTACTGCAGGATTCTGGGAAGCCTGATTTTGATGAACGTTTGGTTGGTTGCAAAATAAAAGTTTGGTGGCCAAAGGACAAGACGTGAGTACTTAAGGACTAGTAGTATAGTGTTTAGCTCTGTAATATCTTGTTAATATATAGTCTTCATTTATTCGATGTAAAACATTTTCTCGGGAGTTTTTTTCCCCCCTGTTGTTTGGTTGAGACTCTGAAAAGAGATTGAGCCTTGGTGCAATGGCAAGTGCCTTCCACCAAAAGCAACAAGTCGCTTTTTTTTGGGTCGAGACTTTGAAAATAACTTTCTAGTGCAATAATTTTCTAGTGTTTGGTTTGCACAAAAAAATTCAATGTTAAAACTGTCAAAAACCTAAAACAGTCAGTAGACGAGGTGGTGGTGGTGGTTTTTTTTTTTTTGGGGGGGGGGGGGGGGTGCAAGGAGGTGGCGGTGGAGTGGAGGGGGAAAATGGTGTTGGTGGTAGTACGGATGAGGGGGAGGGAGGTGGTGGAGACATGAGGGAGGGGAGGGAAGTTGACAAGTCTGTGGGGGATGGGGGGGAGGAGGAGAGAGGTGGTGTTAGTGGGGAGGAATGGGGTGGGGGAGGGAGGTGTCAGTGGCAGTTTGGAGGGAGAGGAGGGAGGGAGATGGTAAAGGTGGCACATAGGAGGGGGAAGGAGGTGTTGGTGGCGGAACAGAGGAGTGTGAGCGAAGGAGGTGGGGAGGGGCAAGTATAAACCAATGTCCCCCCCCCCCCACACACAAATTTTGGGGTGAATTTTTTGTTGATTATGGAAAATTTTTCTGTTTACTAGCAATTTTCTGTTATACCAAACACCAAAAAATGTGGAAAATGTTTTCCATAAATGATTTTATGACAACCAATGCAGCCTTAGTTTATTCTTGTAATTGAGTTAGTCTTTTCATGTTGGTTATATTTCTAAACTCCTATTACCACAAAGACTTTTAGACCTAATAAATTTTAGGGCTTAATAAAGTTTTGTACTATTATATGGATAAGACTGCAGGTTGCAATGAAATATGTATGTATATTTTTTTTGTTGACATTTAACTTTTTGGCATGTTAGATCATGAATTATAATGCCTCTTTAAGTATATAGGCTTCCAGATATTGGTGATGAGGCCATTGTAGAACTTTGTTTTGGCTATCAGCCATAAAATTCATCTACACGGGATTGGTAGCTGCGCAAATCAAGACCAAAACCATAGGCTACATTCAGTGATTGTCTTTCTAGTGTGTGATAAGTAGTAAAATTTATTAATAGAATATTTTACTTCATTTTGCAACATAACTTCAGTTACCTTAGTACATCACATTATTGATGCTGTGCTGCAGCACACTTTTTTGGCTGAAACGTATGGCTTTCAAAGCTGTTCTTAGTATCGTAAATATGCAATTGCTGAATGTACGATCAGCTTTGGGACCTGATTCTCAGTAGTCATTGAGCCATTTGCCAATTTCTTTGTTTATTTTTTTCTCCTGTGACATTTGTGGCGCCAAATTAAAAGTCCCCTTATTGTTATCTTATAGGATTGTTTTTATTTTGCAGGTTTTATGAAGGTGTTGTTCATTCTTATGACTCTGTTAAAAAGAAGCACCAGGTGTGATAGTTCTCACTAATCCTGACATACCAATTTGTTCCTCTTATTTATTTATTGGTTTTGCCATAACCTCTCCCAAGTAGTTGGGCTTGGTTCTTGGCATTCTCTGTCATAAACCAGCCTTATGTGGCTCTTCTTCTGTTAAGTCACAGTCCATACCGTGTTTTCTCAGCTTTGGGCTTTGTCCATACTCTTTTCTGACCCTCCTTTCTTTTTCTTTTTTTTTTTGGTTTTGGAAACTCTCCTGTTTTCCTTGCCGTGACATTAAGTTGAACTACTCTTCCCTGGATGAAATCAGTGGTCTTTGTGTGATGACACACCATCTAACCTGTTTTCTTTAACTGTCATTTTTCTTGTTTCTGCATATTTTAGTTCTTAAATTTTTGTCATGCACAGGTGTTATACACTGATGGTGATGAAGAAATATTAAACCTCAAAAAGGAACGCTGGGAACCGATTGTAGATGATGTTTTGCCGGAAGGAGTTCGTGTTTTCCCCTATATTGTATTTTATATTTTTTTTTCTTCTTTTACTCTACTTTTAGGGGAAAAAATTAATATGTGCTAATTTTTTTTTTACAGGGTCAGGAGACTGATCTTCCAAAAGCTGATGCTTCATCTGATATGTAAGTATTAATATTTTATTAGTCCCCTTTCATAATAGTATTTCATTTTGCTCTTGGGTACATAGCAACCAAATTTTGTTAGTTATGCCTCGGAATTGAAATTTACTGTTTGTTTGCAAAATTGATTCCTTTTGGTCGTTTTCTAACAATTATTTATTTTCAAAATTGATACCTTTTTGTCGTTATCTAAAAATTATAAGCAAAAGAATAATCTTATTTGTAATTTACTGCAGACATTTAATTTTTATATTCTAGAGGATACCTTTCATAAATCTCTTCTGTGTGGTTCATTATTGTGGGAAAAGTTTCTTGGTATATTAAGCACTAGTTACTTTTCAGAATAAAATTGCTAGTTGGATCCTTTAGATGAATTATAATATCAATTTCAATTTTGTTTTCGTTTTCTCTGGTGTGGCCAATGTAATGGTACAGAGGTAATTGCAAACTTTAGAGCAGGTTTATATACTGATGAAATTTTTTTTTTTTTTGATAAGTAATAAGATATATTGATATCAAAAGGGAAACACCCTAGTACACAGGGAGTGAACAAGGAGCCAACAAATCAAAAACAAAAACTGCAAGAATCTAGGAAAACAAAAAGAGAAGGGAAAGATTTGTTTTGCAAAGCAAACAACCAATCCAACAAAGTTCTAAAAAAGAAAAGCTTGAGGTCCGGAATAGATCTCTCAGTATCTTCGAAACAATGACTATTCCTCTCCCTCCAAAGGCACCACATTAAGCCATTAGGAACGATGGACCATATATAACCATTTCGATGACGACCAAAGCTGCCTTGCCAACACCCTAACAGCCCCAAAACAGTATGAGGCATAACCCAAGAAACTCCAAATAAACCCAAAACCATAGACCAAAGATCCATAGCAACGGGACAATGAAGGAAGAGATGGTCAACCGATTCACCATTACTCTTGCACATGTAGCACCAATCCAAAATCCACACCTTCCTTTTTCGCAAATTATCAATCATCAAGCATTTCCCTAAGGCAGTAGACCATACAAAGAAAGCTACTCTAGAGGGAATCTTTTGCTTCCAAATACTTCTCCAAGAGAAACCAAAGATAGTAGGACCAGTTAGAATTCTATAATAATCTTTCACCAAGAACCCCTTAGCTTTGCTAGGAATCCAACACATCTTGTCCTCACCAAACCCCCTTATAGAAGAACCATGAATGGTTTCCATGAAGCTTGACAAAGCCTCTAATTCTCGAACATGCACACCCCTCCTTATTCCTGCAAAATCTGAATAGGTCAGGGTAGCTAACAGCAAGAGGAGTCTCTCCACACCAATGGTCTTGCCAAAACTTCACCCTAGACCCATCACCAATATCAAACCGAATATGGCGAGAGAAAGAAGGCCAACCCTGACTGATACTCTTCCATAAACCAACTCCGAAAGGACCCTTAACAGGTCTGGTACACCATCCCCCCCATAGACATCCATATTTCAACTCTATCGCTTGTCTTCAAAGGGCATCCTTCTCAAACCCAAATCTCCATAACCACTTCCCAAGAAGAGCTATATTGAAAAGTCTTATCTTCCTTATCCCTAAACCACCTGAAGAAATAGGAGTGCATACAGTAGCCCAATTAACCAAATGCAATTTAGGTTCATCACCCAAACCGCCCCATAAGAAATTCCGCTGAAGCTTCTCAATACGGTTAGCCACACTAGCAGGAATAGGAAATAGAGAAAGGAAATAAGTGGGTAAATTAGAAAGGGTGCTTTTGATAAGAGTGACTCTACCTCCCTTTGATAGATACAAGTATTTCCAACCCGCCAATTTCCTTTCCATTTTCTCTAGAATCGGATTCCAAATAGTCCTATCCTTGAATTTAGCACCCAAAGGAAGACCTAGATATTTCATTGGCAGAGAACCCAGCTTGCAGCTAAGGACATTTAGCAAAAAATCAATATTAGGCACTACTCCAACCGGAACCAATTCGGACTTGCCCAGATTAATCTTTAGCCCCGACACCGCCTCAAACCAAATAAGAATCATATGGAGAATCAAAATCTGATCTAGATCAGCATCACAAAAAATAAGAGTGTCATCCGCAAAAAGGAGATGAGACACTGCCAAGGATCTACCCTCCGAGTTATCCACACAGAATCCTGACAAGCGGCCTTCAAGAACTGCTTTATCCAACATTCTTCCCAAAGCTTCCATCACCAACACAAACAACAAAGGAGACAACGGGTCACCTTGTCTCAAACCTCTAGAGCTACCAAAAAACCCACAAGGAGAGCCATTAATCAAGATAGAGAAGCGGACAGTAGATAGGCAAAAGAAAATCCATTTTCTCCACTTGGCTGAGAACCCACTTCTTTCTAGCATATGCAAGAGGAAATTCCAATTTACATGGTCAAAAGCCTTCTCAACATCCAAATTACAAATCAACCCCGGTACCCCAGACTTCAATCTACTATCAAGACATTCATTAGCAATAAGAACAGGGTCTAGAATCTGTCTATTCCTCACAAAAGCATTCTGAGATGCTGAGATTATATCCCCCATAACCATGCGAAGACGGTTAGCCAAGACTTTAGCAATAATTTTATAGACCCCCCCAACAAGACTAATGGGCCGGAAATCCCTAATCTCACTTGCTGCATGTTTTTTAGGGATGAGAGTGATAAAAGTAGCGTTTAAGCTTTTCTCAAACTGACCATTAGCAAAAAAGTGGTGAAATACAGCCAAAAGATCAGGCTTGATAATCCCCCAGCAAGATTGGAAAAAACCCATAGGGAAGCCATCTGGACCAGGAGATTTATCACCATTAAAACTCTGAACAACATCAAAGATTTCGGCCTCTTCAAAAGGTCTCTCTAACCAGTCCGCATTAACACCAGAGGTTTGCAGTAAATTCTTACAATGCAATAAAGAACTCATTTACAAACAATGAATTTTATTTCTACATCTACTAGTCACTGTTGATGAGGCAGTATATCACATGTTTATGCTTGCTTATCCACAAAGAACTGAATTAATTTCATAGGAATTCATCCAACTTGTGGATTAATTAAATACTAGTTTTTATGGTGATTATGGGGTAGGCTTTGTGCTCACATTGTTAAGCTGTCCCTGGAGGCAGTGATGCCTATACCTTGATGGGAAAAATTTAGGTGCATCCGGGGCATTGAAGGTCAACTCTACTTACTTGATAACCTTATATGACAACATTTTGTGCATTCATTTATGCCATGGATTACAGGATAGGTGATTTAAAATGAAATGAAAAGCGTAATTAGATTCCCCATTAATTATTCTCCATCCAAAATGGTTGATGAGGCAATTGCCTTGTAGTTTTTATGATGTTTACTTATACTTTTTGATCTCTTGTATGTATCTTTTGGTTGTGCATTTTAAGCAGGCCAAATAAGAGGAGAGGGAAGACTAAGTCAGAGTCAGCAAAACAAGAGAAGCCCAATTCTTCTTCAAAAATGTTGGTTTATGAACTAGCATAAATATTTTTAATGTTTCTTTTGTTTTACATAGCACCTGACTGAAAATTCTGTGGCTCTCCAGGAGTGGAACTTCAGCCAACATGTCTAAAGTCGATTCTGCAAAAAGTGGTGGTAATTCTGCAGATGATCAAGAGCTTGACAATCCTATTATTGTTTATGAATGTGTCAATAACCCATCTAGGACAGTTGAGGGATCAAAAGATGTTGGCCACCAAAAATCTACTGGCAAGTCAAGTATTGAGAGACTAAAGAGTGGTAACAGCATGAAGCCCAAGGGATTCCTTTAACTTACAGGTCAAGTATGAAAAAGGGGTGCAAAGAAATGGAGGTCCTTCTATTTACCTGAGTTAGACAAGGTTTTGTATAGAGATGAGTAGTGACACAGGCTCGCAGGCTTATAATTTTGGCTTTAGTACAGGGGAAGTGTCAGTTATATTATCTTTCTTTTGTTTCTCATGTAGTTTCAGAAGATGGTTTTTGTCTTCAAGGATTGGGCTAAATATAATATCATATTTTGAACTCTCTATATTATAAACTTTGACTATGTTATTGCTGAGTTAGATGTAGTTCCCAAACATAAGAGTCCAAATAAAAAATCAGATGTAGTGCCAAAGAAAGCAAGTTGAAGGAAGGCAGGAGTATCTGACCTCAAACATAACCTATTATGGTAAGGGACCCATTTCTCAATTTTTGGAGTTAGCTTGCAAGTTTGGAAAAATCTTGGTAGAAAAGTCTCCACCAATTGGTATGGATATCTTCCTACCAGAAAATGGTTTAAAAAAAAAAAAAAAAAAAAAACAAGCGAAGTAGCCTTTGACTATTTAATTTTGTGCTCAATTTTTCCTAAATAAAAATTGTGTTTAAGATAATGGACCTATGAGTATGAAAGATCTTGACAAATTAGGCATTCAAATATGTAAACAAAATAGGGTCAATTTAGGTGCATATATTATTGTATCTAATAATATAGAGAAATCAAATCAAATCAAATCGTAGTCTTCAGACTTCAGTTAGTAAAATGTAATAAAAAACTAATTGAAATTATGAGGGCTTGGAGCCTCAGCAATCAATGTCATGATTAAGTCATGATTGGAATGCGTCACTATCCCCATGCTTAGGGTGTCCACGGGAACCTAGAAACTGATCCACCTGCCCAAAAACCCAGGCCAACCCGAAAACCGGCCAATTTGACGCCGGTGACGGGTCTCCGCCACCAAAAATCGACTTTTAGGCGGGTCAGATGGCGGGTTTTCTTCTTCAAAACCTGATATACTCGATCCGATTGACAAAACCCATGAAAGAAGGCTGAAGTTACCTAGATCCATTCAGATTCATCAATATTTCGGTGAAGGTTTGGTAGTTTTTGGTTAGATCTAGTGAAGATCTAGGTTTTTTTAGCTTAGATTCGGCGGTGAGATGAAGATTTTGCTCAGATCTGCGCTTGATGTGGTGCTTTTGCTTTGATTTTTACTTAGATTTGGCAATACAGAAGAAATTTTCACTCAAATCTGAGCTTGATGTGGTGGTTTTTGCTTCAATTTTTGCTTAGATTCGGTGATTTTCGCTCAAATTTGGGCTTGATGTGGTGATTTTGAGCTTCGATTCGGTGAAGATACGGTGATTGTAACTTAGTATCGAGGTCAACCAACTCGACTGTTGTCCACCGAAGATCGATCCGACTCGACTCGAGGTCGTCTGCGGTCAGCGGCGGGTCGTTCTGCTGTCCACCCGATGTAAGTAGGTCGGTTGTGGATTGGGCATAAACCCGACCCGTGGACACCCCTACCCATGCTCATTCTTCTTCACTTTTTCATTGTTGGGTAAGTAAAGCCATCAAAGTCTACAGATATCCATAATTTTGGTCGTAGATTTTTTTATTATTATTATAATTATTTTGAGTGGATTCAATACTTTGATATATAATGTCTAGGGTGTTTCCAGATGAAGTATTTGTATTTCTAAAAAAGAAAAAAAGAAAAAGAAAAAAAAAAGAGGTTGATGGTTTACCTTGCAAGTTCATAAGACTCATACAACTAAGGAGCACTTATATTTTAATCTCAAACTTTTGGCCGAATCATTGCTTTTTTATGTTCTCCAGTTCTCCAGATTGGGTTTGGTTTTTAACCTGTTTTAAGTTGAAGTGACTAAATCAAAAAAGAAAAAAAGAAAAAGAAAGTTGAAGTGGCAACATGGGTCTCATATGGAATCAAGAAAAAAAAAAAAAAGAAAAGTCAAAAGGTCATGTTCTAGTGATTAACAAATTTATTTTTTACAATCTTACAATTTCGTTGTTCCTTCTTCACCTGTGGATGATCATGAGTGGCTAGTTCAAGATTGATGAGATTTGGGACACATTTGGTAGGTGCAACAACAAAGATATAACATTCAACATAAAATAGAAAAATGAAGAAAATCCAAATCCAGTGATGGGTCAAAACTGGATGCCCACTACCAACCCCGGTGAGTACAATTAATATTTTTTTTTAGTCTACCAAAGGAAGCTTAATGGATCAAAGTCTTTCTTTCAGTACGTGCAAACTGCACACTACACCGGCCAGGCTTTAAAAAATTAAATACGACAACGATTACTAAGTCACAATATTTATATTTTTGATTCTTATAAATTTTTTTTTTATATTTTATTTATTTTATTTTTATATTTTTGATGTGTAGAAGAAAACTCCACATATATCATATTCATATGTATGAGGACTAGTTTAGCAAAAAAAAAAAAAAAAAAAATATATATATATATATGTATGAGAGGACCAGCCGGTTGTTGTGGTCACCGTTCACGAAATTCCTCCAATTATTGGTGTTACGTCACTCATTACATCCCTACTTTCTTTTTAGGTCTCAAATTTGTGAACCATGATCTAACCCGTTTTTCATGTGTAGTTGGATTGAAAAATATCCAATCCATCCACCCCGTAAAGGCACACAGTATTGTTTTTATATATATATATATATATATATATATATTTTTTTTTTATGGAGGCACAACAATATTTTTCTATGATCACAACATTTATGCCGCAACTTATTCTTCGTAGCACCCCTATACAATCATTATAGCTTTCCTGCATTTTTTTTTTAATCATAGCTTTTCTGCATTCAAATTATTATTATACCATACATGGATTAATTAAAAAAATATTAATTGAAAATTTACAATGAAATAGAATTTTTTTTTTTTTTTGAGATGATATAATGAAATAGATAGCAAAAATAATAGAGCAGAAATTGATTTAAGTTATTTGGCCAAATCATATCAAATAAGTCCAAGTTTCTATCAAGATAAAAAATTATTACACGTTATTTTTTTTTATGGGAATTATTACACATTATTAAAATAATTTATAAAAAAATACTTTTCAATTTCTTGAAATCTCTGGTAATTGAGTTTTAATTTGAGTAATATGTTAAATTTCTTGAAGTTTTTGTAATAGAATTTTACTTATATATATATATATATATCTCTATATTACATCACATTGCAAAAGCATGTTGAATGACAGGCAATATTACCTTGATTCACATAATATAAGTACAACGTGTAATATCTAGTTTTTATTATTAAAATGAAAACTTTAATAAATGATTAAATAATTAAAAAAAATTCCTTAAAATTATACAACTTTTAATATTAATATTTTAATCGGAGTAGTGTGTTTTAAATTTCTCAAAACTTTAGTAATTTCATTTAGAGCAACCTAATGTTAATTATTAAGGGAAAAAAAGAGAGAGGCAAAATGTACTTTACTTAGCAGATTTGTGATTACTTATAATTGATCACTCGACTTTCAAAACTTACAATTTATCTCCTTAACTATAATAAACTAATCATTAACCCGTGCTATACACGGGAACCTGCTTATTTGTGAGATAGATTAAAATAATTTTATAAAAAATTTAAGAAACTATATTATTGCATTATTTGCTCTTGTATGACTTCAATTTGTGTTACAATTTGATGAAGAAGCCATAAATTAAATTTGAATTATCAATGTTTGAGTTTGAGTTTAAGTTGGACTTGTTAAAAAGATAAAGTTTCACTCCTTGTTAAGTTTGGATTAAAGAAAAATAATTTTGTTTAAAAAAAATGATAATGACGAGTTTGAGTTTAAGTTGGACTTGTTAGAGAGATAGCGTTTCACTCTTTGTTAAGTATGGACTAAACAAAAATAATTTTATTTAAATAAAATGATAATTTTATTTAAATATTGTGCTAACCCATGCAATGCATGGAAAAACTATTGACTCTTGAAAAAAAAATCCAACAATGAGTAAATGGACATTTTGCTAGTTAGTATTTTAAAAAAAAAAAAAAATTGAAGAAATAACTTCTATACTTTTCATAGTTTAGAAGTGTTGTCTAACATTGAATGTTATTGAGTTGCAAGTACATGGTTACCGAAACCTACAAAGTAATTTACAATTCTTAAGTTAATAACGCAAAACTCCCAATAGTTATATATACACATACTCAAAACTAATATAAACTGCAAATATATAAACAAAGACCATGAAATGAGGAAGACACACCAAGTTTCAAATTTGAGTAGCAATATGACTTTCTCATAATAATAACAATATAGACTATTCAAAACATGGAACAATATCAAAATTATAATACCAAATTCCATTATCTTTTATGTTGAACCCAAACAAATAATTAATTGAAATTAATCTAAACAAATAATTAATCAACCAAAAAATCATAACTTTTAATAAGGAAAAAAAAATCACATAAACCTAAATAAAAATCATTTAAGGTGAAGAATTAAGATCAACCTACTGAGACGCAAATACCAAAAACCTCAAGACTTAAAACTTCAAAATTTATAGAATCCCCAAATTCTACTTCAAAACCAAACCAAATTCAACAAATTTATATATAACATACCAAATAAAAATTTATCATTCCTTAGGCTGGGAGACATAGGTTGCAGCTTTGATTTTTCTCCAAAAACATAGAGATGCTTTATTTGCCATGTACAATAAAAAAAATAAATAATTAGTAGAAATTTCAACCCAAAAACCAAATCCACGAAAACAATGTCAATATAAATATGGAGATTAACCCAAATACTCAAAAGAAAATCAATTCTAAACATAACAAAAGAATAAGATAGAAAGAAAATCTCAGGCACATATAAAAGCAAATAAAAAATTTGACATAAAAGATAAAATTCATTAATAACAATATAAACAAATATCCACATATGTTAAATTGAAAATTTATTAATAATAACAATATAAACAAATTTGACATAAAATTCATTAATCAAAGAAGAAAGTTGAATTAGATTGCTTGCGTTTCTTCTTCTTCTTCTTTTTATTTATTTATTTTTTAATAAATCCTAAAGTGAAGTTAAGTTTAGGGTTTTGATGTGGTAATTTCTAAGGTTTTGAGGAGGGAAAAAGGCTTCTAACAGGAGTCCTTCTCTCTCTCTTAATCCTAACTTTTTTTTTGTTGTTGTTATGTGAGTCTCTCTCTCTTTTTTTTTTTCTTTTTTTTTGAATCCTAAAGTGAAGTTAAGTTTAGGGTTTTGAGGTGGTAATTGTTAGGACTTTGAGGAGGGGAGAGAGAGTCCTAACAGGAGTCTCTCTCTCTTTCTCTCTTTTTCTTAATCTAAGGTGAGTTTTATTTTTATTTTATTTTATTTTTATTTTTATTTTATTTATTTATTTATTATTATTTTTAACAAAAATAATTTTGTTTTAAAAAAATGACAATGAAGAGTTTGACTTTAAGTTGGACTTGTTAGAGAGATAGAGTTTCACTCCTTATTAAGTTTGGACTAAACAAAAATAATTTTATTTAAATAAAATGATAATTTTATTTAAATATTGTGCTGACGTGGAAAATTGTGAGAGTTTCAAAGGCTCCGGTTATATATATATATATATACACACAGATGATAAGGGTATTTTTGTAATAAAATCATGATTCTTAAATGACAGAGCCCGCCAAGAAAAGGGTATCATATCGATAAAAGGCCGGTGACCTCAAGAGAACCGTCAGCCCCAATGGAATTGTCGGTCTCAAAAGAATTCGTTTGAGACCTTGTACCTTGCACCAATAAAAGGCCGATGGCTACGCGAATACATCCATGTGAAGTTGATGGGTACATCTCCCTAGCAGGACGACGGATGACCCTGATAGCCGGAGAAGCATATCGACAGGTCCTACGTGGCCTTACGTACTCTAGAAGCATATTCTTATATGGAAACATCTTGCGTACCATGCACAAAGACCCTACCACACGATTTTCACCTTCCTAGAAAGGAGAGTATCCTTAAGATCTTGATGGCATTAACTCAACCCTTTCCTTATAAGGAAAATCCATGTATTGCGGGGATCTAGGTCTCCTCCACATTATATAAGCAACAGACCTCCTCCTTTCCTAGGTATGCATAAAATCCCTAGCTCTTTCACTATAGAGTTCTTAGAGATTTCTCATTCACTGACTTAACTTTCGAAGGGTCTTTGGCTGGTGCCCCACCGATACCTTCTGTTCGGTTCTTGTTTACTTATTCTTTAGGAACCCATAGGTGCGATCAGGAGCCATCAATTCACTGATGATTTTCGTGCATCATCAGTTGGCGTTGTTTATGGGAACGAGTGATTAGCCATATCACCGTTTCTAAGACAAAGAGTTGCATGGTTCAGACACAACCGATGGCAACCATCAACCAGGAGACAGGGAATCCCTCCAACGCCTTGGAGAGACAAGTGCAAGCCTTGGCTACAGCAATCAAACGACTTACCCAATGCAACGAGGAGTTGGAGCAATAGCTAAACTAGAGGAATGAATGACGTCTTGAAGATCAATGCAATGAATGGGACAATGATGAGTAGAACGGTAGTCATCTCCCAACGGGGGACTAACAAGAGAGGGAGGACCAAGAGGAAAGCAACGTCCCTAGCAGGTGAGATAGACTAGAGGACACCAACCATCCGTCCGAATTGGAAATCAGCGCAATGCACATGTTTTAGGACATGCAGATGATGAAGAAGAAGATAGACATGATGATGAATGCCATGAGGGGATGGGTATCCACCAACCTGGACGAGTTAGTTTAGTGGACGGACTCACCTTTCACAGCGCAAGTGACTTCTTTCCCCTTTCTTGCCAAATTTTGGATGCCATAGGTGGAAACATATGATGGGTTGCGGGACCCACTCGACCATTTGGAGTCATTCAAAACCCTCATGCACCTATAAGGGGTTATGGATGAGATTATGTGCAGGGCGTTCCCCACTACACTCAAGGGACCAGCAAGGGTATGGTTTAGCAAACTGGCTCCCAACATCGTCTCCACCTTCAAAGAATTAAGCAGGCACTTTGTCACCCACTTTATTGGAGGGCAGAGGTACAAAAGGTCCTCAGTAAGCTTGTTGAACATTAAGTAGCGAGAAGATGAGAGCCTGAGGTCATGCGTGACATGCTTCAACAAAGAGGCCATTTTGATTGATGAAGTCGACGACAAAGTTCTAGTCATCGCGTTCACCAACGGGTTGCAATCCGGAGAATTCCTCTTCTCTATCTACAAGAATGACCCGAAGACAATGGATGATATGCTATACAAGGCAACGAAGTACATGAATGCTGAAGATGCCATGATCGCCCATGGGGGCAGGCCAAAGAAGGGGGATAGATAAGATGATCCCCGTCCTGACAAAGGAAGAAAGTCTGCCTGAACAAACGATTGAAGGGATGATAGGAGATCAAGACCTCCGCTTGGGAGGACTGCTGATTTCACACCCTTGAATACCTTGTTGGATCAAGTCCTCATGCAGATAAGGGAAGACGCGACGTTGACTTGGCCGAACAAGCTAAAGGGCGACCTGAACAAAAGGCCTAGAAACAAGTACTACCGCTTCCACTGAGACCACAGGGACGACACTTCCGAGTGTTATGACCTAAAGCAGTAGATTGAACCCCTCATCAAGCAAGGAAAGTTATAATGGTTTGTTAGGGGTGGAGAGAACCCACCAAGGGACCCAGAACCTAACCGACGAGTCAAAGAAAGACCCAGGGCCTTGCTTGGAGAGATAAGGGTGATCATAGGAGGGAGTACAATTGCTGGCTCCTCTAAGAAGGCGAGGAAGACGTACTTACAAATGGTGCAGAGTGTCTAGATTTCTAGCCGAATGCCTAAAATGACTAGGGTCGACAACCCAGCCATCATCTTCACAAAAAAGGACATTCGACAACTCCACCACCCTCATGACGATGCCCAGGTCATCAACCTGTCAATAGTAGACTTCAACACCTGACGGGTACTAGTGGACAATGGAAGTTCGGTAGACATCCTTCACTACCCTGCATTCTAACAGATGAAGATCGAACACACCACTAGTTGGATTTGGCGGTACCAAGGTCTTCCCCGTTGGGACTATCACCTTATTAGTAACGATTGGAACATACCCTCAATAGCTCACTAAGGAGGTCAGTTTCCTAGTCGTTGATTGCTCCTCTGCCTACAACACCATCATCAGGCGACCTACGCTCAACGCATGGAGAGCAGCCAGGTCTACATACCACTTACTAGTGAAGTTACCAACAGAGTACGAGATAGCGGAAGCACGTGGGGACCAGATGGCTGCTAGTGAATGCTACTTAGCCATGTTAGAAATGGACAACCACTTGCAAGCATTAAGCATTGAGGAGCGACGAGTCGTAGTAGAACCAACGGAAGACCTAGAGGAGATCTCCCTAGAGGACAACATCCCGGGATGGATCACCTGTGTCGGCATGTAGGTCAATCCTTCAGTCCGCCAAGAGCTTGCCCTCTTCCTGAAGAATAATCAAGACGTCTTCACTTGGAGCCACGAGGACATGTCGGGGATTAATCCAAATTTCATGGTCTATAGGCTCAATGTATGCCCGTCCTTCCCTCCCGTCCGACAGAAGAAGAGAGTCTTTACCCAAGAAAGGGACAAAGCCATAGCAGAAGTGTTAGGATATGTGCCCTTTAAATCCTATTGTATGATGTTATGTATAACATTATGTATGACATTGTATTGTGATTAATAAAGTTGTTTTATTATTATCTAAAATAATGGTAACATGAATATTTGGACATTATCATGTAGTCCATGAGGTGCATAGTATGTGATTTATGTAATTTAGTCATAGAAGATATAAATCACAAGTTTTTTGTTAACTCATAATTTTAGTTCGTAGTCGGTGATGAAATTGGGCATTTCATTTGCGAAGACTATAACATATCAACTAAGATGATTTGTCTTGATTATGGAAGTGGAGACTTCTAGTTGATATGTTGATATGTTTTAAGTGTTAAGACATATTGAATTAGGTCACTGTGAGATTTATTATTCTATTAACGACTGTCAAATGAATAATAAATCTCATGATTTGTATTTACATCAACTCTTAATCATGAGAGAATAATGAACCTGATCATGAAGTGTAGGTTGCTTTGATATATCAAGAGTGAGATCTAAAGTCACGATCAAAACCTCAATATGTTGGGCAACCACATTTAGTGTTGAAAGAACATATATTCTTAAGATGTAATTCATAATCTTCTAACGGAGATATAAAATATTCTCTTGAGATAAGTTTAATGGGTTTGGTTATTCAGAGTGTTAAGACTAACCACTTTTGTAAGGAGTTACTAAAGTATATATTTATGAAATTAGATCTCATAAATATATGACGAATAACTTAAAGAATTAAGATGTAGGAGTCTTCAAAGTGGCAGTCAACATTCATGACTTTGTATTACTATGAATATTTTAATGAAGGGGTTGAATGTATAATAAAGTCTTGGGATATAATTTATTAATAAGGCCTAGAGTGCAATTATATTCATATAGTGGTATTAAATATATCTAATGGTAATTTTGGGCTTATTAAGAGTTGACAGAAAAGCCCAAAACCCATTGGAGCTAGTGTCTAATTTGTCCCATTTGGTCCCATTCCAAGCCACATACTAAAGCCCAATTGGAATGGCCTAAAAAGTTAGTCCAATTAGATAATTAGTTATATATAAGGAGAGAAACATACAGAATTTTGTAATATAATGAAAATGGTGTGTATGTGAGTGTAAGCCACTTTCTTATTCTCCCTTGAACACATACATATAAACTGATTGAGAGACCACACTTTTTGGGCATAAGTGGAATTAGAGTGAAAATTAAAAGTGTTCCCAAGTACTTCTAATATTTGGTTTTGAATTTCACCGCACCAAGGTATGCTCTCTTGTTCTTAAATTCTGAAATTTACATAATACATGTTATCAATTGCGAATGAAGTAGATCCGTTAATTTTCCACTACGTTTGTTTTGTATGCGAAACAAACTATGTTTTTCCAGCAAGAAGAAGTCCAGAAGCTGCTAGAAGCAGACTTCATTAAGGAGGAGTACTACCTTGAATGGTTGGCCAACATGGTGATGGTCAAAAAGGCGAATGGCAAGTGAAGGATGTGCGTGGACTTCATTGACCTAAACAAAGCTTGCTTGAAGGATAGCTGTTAGGTTTCATGGACGCTTTCTCCGGGTACAACTAGATTAGGTTGAACGAAGCATACCAGGAGAAGGCCTCATTCATCACGAGCCAAAGGCTCTTTTGTTACAAGGTCATGCTAGTTGGATTGAAGAACGCAGGGGCAACATACCAAAGACTTGTGAACAAAATGTTTGTCCAGCATATCGGGCAGAACGTTGAGGTATACGTAGACGATATGCTTATAATGAGCATGAAGGAGGATCGTCACCTGGACGACCTTTGGGAGACATTCGAAACCTTACGCCTCTACGACATGAAACTAAATCCTAGCAAATGCGTGTTCAGGGTATCGTCGGGAAAGTTTCTAGGCTTTATGGTGTCACAACAAGGTGTGGAGGCCAACACCAACAAGATTTGGGCCATATTGGAGATGATGCCTCCAAAGAACATTAAGGAGTTGCAAAGCTTGAATGGTAGGATTGCAGCTCTCAACAATTTCGTCTCCAGAGTGACGGATAAGTGCTTACCGTTCTTCAAAACATTGAAGAAGGCCTTTGAGTGAACTGACGAATGCCAAAAGGCCTTCAAGGAACTAAAAGCATACCTTGCAACCCCACTGCTACTCAGTCCGTCCAAGCCTGGTGAAGAGCTCTCCCTTTACTTGGCTGTATCCTTAACGACCGTCAGCTCAGCACTCATTCTAGAAGAAGATCACATACAACTACCCATCTACTACACCAGCCGAACGCTCCGGGGCGCGGAGGAAAGATATTCCTCCATGGAAAAGTTGGCCTTTGCCCTAGTCATGGCCGCTCGAAAACTCAGGCCGTACTTCCAAGTGCACACCATAGTGGGCTAGACAAACAAGCTATTACGAAGGGCAATGAATAATCCAGAGGCCGCCAGATGATTGGTCTTATGGGCGATAGAGCTCGGTGAGTTTGACATACTGTACTGACCAAGAACTGCGATCAAGGCTTAGGCCTTGGTTGACTTCGTCGTTGAATTCACAGCAAAAGATGATGAGGACGAAGGACTAGTGACATGGATGATATGGATGGACGGTTCATCCAACCAATGCGTTGAAGGAGTCGAGGTCGTCCTGCAGTCGCCAGAAGGTGATTTAGTAGAATGTATGATCCATCTCCAATTCCCGACAACCAACAATGAAGCTGAGTATGAAGTGGTCCTCTCAGGTCTCAACTTGGCTAAAGCAGCAGGGGCCTCGTCAATAGTCATATGCAGCAACTCGCAATTCATCATCGGGTATATCAATGGAGACTACGAAGCCAAAGGGGGACGGATGAAGGAATATCTAAGCATGGTAAAAGAAAGGGTAAGCCAGAAGCTTTTGACCAGATTTGTGTAGATCCTGAAGGAAGAGAATGAGCAAGCTGACCGTCTAGTCAAGGCTGCATCTGCGGAAGACATGGTCATCACCAGTCAGGTACTATCCTTTATCCAATACTCCATTTCCATTAACAAAATAGATGTACAAGTAACTCCCAGTGCAGCCGACTGACCGATGCCAATCATCTCCTACCTCAAGGACGGGACACTCCCAAAAGACCACAATGCTTCTTGAAGGCTGAAAGTGCGGTCATTACATTTCGTACTAATTGGGGATGTCCTTTATAAAAGGGGTTTCTCTCGTCCGAACCTAAGATGACTAGTCCCTAACGAAGTAGATTGCGTCACAAGGGAAGTCCACGAGAGAATATATGAAAACCATTCGGTAGCACGCTTGTTAGTTCATAAGCTCATGCGAGCAGGGTACTATTGGCCTATGATGCAGAAGGATACCCAGTCCTACGTGAAGGCATGCGATAAATGCCAATGCTTTAGCAACATCATACGGTAACCGTCGGAACAACTGACCCCAATGAGCGCTCCCTAGCCATTTGCTCAATGGGGGCTTGATATAATGGAACCTTTCCTCACGGCAATAAGGCAACTCAAGTTCCTTGTTGTAAGGATTGACTACTTCACTAAATGGGTTGAAGTAGAACCCTTGGCCACTATCACAGAGAAGAATGTCCAAAGCTTCGTCTGGAAAAGCTTCATTTGCTGCTTCGGTATCCCTAGAGTTTTCGTCTCGGACAATGGGAAGCAATTTGACAACAACACATTTAGAGACTTCTGCCAATAGCTGGGATTCAAAAACCACTATTCATTGCCTGCCCACCCATAAGCCAATGGTCAGGTTGAGGTTATAAACCGATCCTTGCTCAAGATGATCAAGACTCGGCTCAAGGGGGAAAAGGGGATATGGTCGGGCGAACTACCAAGTGTGTTATGGGCATATCAAATGATAGTTTGCATGCCTACAGGCAAAACACCCTTCCGCCTTGCATTTGGAAGTGAAGCCGTCATCCTAGCAAAAATTGGATTAACCAGCTACAGGGTGGGCCACCATGACGAGGGGAGGAATGAAGAGGGAATGCGCCTACAATTGGATCTTTTGGATGAAATTAGGACGACAGCTGAGCAACAAATCACGTGTTAGCAGGACCTAATGGCAAAGCACTACAATACCAAGATCAAACCTCGACACTTTCAGGTCGGGGACCTAGTCCTAAGGAAGGTGACAACAACCACCAAAGACCTTAGTTAGGGCAAGTTAGGCCCCAACTGGGAAGGACCTTATAGAATCTTCGATTGACATTGAAAGGGCACCTACCACCTAGAGACCCTTAACGGACAAAGACTCCACCACTTGTGGAACACCGAGCACCTACAGAGATAATACCAATAGTGGACAACTATGAACTATGTTTTTGCTTTTCTTTTCTTTGTATGAAATTAAGTCTTTTGATTATTGAAATAAAACTCTTGAGGATTATCAGACACATTATCTACATTTTTCTACATTATTCGTACTTTTAAGTTTCTACCTTTTAAGAGATTGTTCACAAAAAACCTAAGCCTTACCTACTGGGAAGACAGATGACCAAGGATACCAACGAGTACCTGGTCGCAAAAAAACTAAGTCCTATCTACGGGTTGGACGAATGACTAAGGATTCTGATGGGTACCTGGTCACAAAAAAAAAAAAAAAAACCTGATCCTACCTACTGGGTGGACGGATGACCAAGGATACCGATGGGTACCTGATCGCAAAAAACCTAAGCCTTACCTACTGGGAAGACAGATGACCAAGGATACCAACGAGTACCTGGTCGCAAAAAAACTAAGTCCTATCTACGGGTTGGACGAATGACTAAGGATTCTGATGGGTACCTGGTCACAAAAAAAAAAAAAAAAAACCTGATCCTACCTACTGGGTGGACGGATGACCAAGGATACCGATGGGTACCTGATCGCAAATAACCTAAGTCTTACCTACTGGGTAGACAGATGACCAAGGATACCTTTCTTATTTATTGGCTTAAGTTGTAAAAAAGAAACTTTATCTTTCTTATTTTGTTATAAATTTGTGTTTCCTTTTTTTTTTTTTTTTTTTAGGAAAGAGGTGATAGGCCATAAAGGCCAAATTGGGTAAATCCCTATTTTTTGTTTTATAGAAAAAATTTTTAAACACAAAATATGAAAGAAAGAAAAAGTTACTTTATTACATATTTACTATTTTCTTTTATGTTTATTTCATCATATATAAAATTCTTACACAACACATAAAAGGATAAACATGTCAGTTAATAAAATGTGAAATACAACAAACTAAGCCATACTTGTTGGTGAAGGGTCACGCCTTTGCACTTTGATTGTGAAGGTGGTTTTCTTGATTTTAGCATCATTAACTGTCATCCCTTTTTAGGAGCTCAGTTTCCTCCCTATGCTGACACGTGTTAATTTTGAAAAGGTGTCTCCCTTTTGGAACCATACTCTTTTGGAGGGAAAATATTAACTTCTCAAAGTATAAAAGGAAAAGAAAATATTTCTATTCCTTATTTTCCTCTTTTTCCCTTATCTTCTTCTTCTCCTTCTTCAACCCAAAACCCAGAATTCTTCTCAAACACCAAATCATGGGTGTGAAACATGGCTTACAATCTAGTTCTGCCAAATTTATAGAACCTTCCACTTCAAAAGGTAACAAACCCCTTCTAAGAGGAGATGAAAATCATTCCATAGAAGAACAATGGATTATCCCTCCTTTCTTCGAAGATTATCTGTTTGATAAAAGTCTCGATTGGGATTTAGCCCCCTGTTCTGAAGACCCTCCCTATACGGCATGTGGGGAGCCTGCTGATCTTTTGACTATGGATCTAGAGTTGAAGCATATCCCTAAGCTGGGCACTTGCAGAGGGGATTTTTCTCCCACCATAGATGTTATCTTCAAATCTCATACTTCTGTTTCTAGAGGTTGGAGAAGCTGGTGTCAAAGAGTGCTAGCTCATCCCCCCTTCATGGACATCCTGCAAAGAGTGAAACTTATGGAGACCATTCTTGTATTCTCTAATCTAGAGATCAGCAAAGATAGCGAAAGTTTACTCTCTCTTCTATATCGATGAAACTCTGTTACTCATACATACTTCATAGGGTGTCAAGAAATCTCTCCATCTCTAGAAGATGTCTATAAGATATTGAGACTTCCCTTGTTCGAAGATGGTGAAGTAGTTAACATTTCCTTATCTCCTCACAAGTCTAAAGCTATGAAGTTCCTTGAGGATGCAGTGAAGAAAACTTTAAAAAAACCAGTTTTGAAAGTAGCAAGGAAAGGGAAAGTCCCTAGTAAGGAAGTACTAGAAGATACCAACATTGGCAGAGACAAAGGTTCCAAGGCCAACTTCTGGGGATGGATCAGGTACTTTTGGAGGGAATATGCTGATGGCATGGATGAAGAAGCCAATGAGATTCCCTGAAAGAAGGCATTGACTTTGTTATTGGAGAAGGTAACTCTAGCTTTTATGAACTCGAAGCCTTTATTGCCTTTTTACTTCCTCACCATCTATTTGAGGGATATCCTCATGAAAAGATTCTAAGTAGACATTTCCCTTTAGCTATTAAACTAGCTAGAGGACAATCATTTCCCCTTGCCCCCTACTTTCTAGGAACTTTGTATTCTCACTTGGATCACTTTACCCTTGACTTACAATGCTCTTGGGGTAGATTTCAAGTTGAAACTTTTCTACCCGTTGCCTTTTTACAAATATGGTTGTGGGAACACTTTAGGAATTATGCTCCTGTCCCTAAGGTGTTACACTCCTATAAAACTAGTCTGCCATCACCTCAAGGCCTGCCACGCTCTTGGCATTGGAACAAAGTGGCAATGTCTTCAAATAGTTTCCTTAGCAAAGTGTTGGATGACCTTACTGATTGGATAGTCAAACCCTACTCTGCTTTGGAGGGTGGACTTTCTCCACTGTTCACCTCTTTAGAGAGCATTTTTGTTTCTCGTTACAGAGATACCCCTTGGTCTGAGGAAGAACTCTCTTTTGTTACTTGTGCTTTTCCTTCTCATCTTCAGGAATGCTTTCAAGATAAGTATGAACTCAAACCTATACTCCCCACAGGTTTGCCCGCCAATTTGGTTTTGACCAAGGCATACAAGGACATCTTTCTAACTTAGCTTTACCTACTGTAGTGGCTTCTCTAGCCTTTAAAAGAGAAAATCTCATCAAGATTTTAGTATCAAGCCTAGAAATCCCCTTTACTTCCCCTACTAGAACTGGACTGCCTTCACCCAGGTTTAAGTCATGGTGGTCTGACATCAGAGTACGTGTTAGGAATTTTGGGGAGAGTTTTAGGAGGATTTGACTTTGAAGCCGCTCCCAAAAGCAAAACCTTCAGGCACTAAGAGAAAGAAGAATGCAAAAATCCCTTCTAGCAAGAAGCCCAAGGTACACTTTTTTCTCTATAGTGACTAACTCTTGTAACCTCTTCTTTTAACCCCGAACACAAGTAACTTTTCCTCCTTTCTCCATTTTTGACCTTTGACAGGTTACAGGCTCTATTCATCAAGCTTAACCCAAAACAAGAGTCGCTTCTTCAACCCAAGAGGTTTCTGTACAAGAAATGACTTCTAATGAAGAAATATAGCTGCGTTTTAAAAATGTGGCTACATAACTTTTTTTTTTTTTTTGTTTTTTTTTTGTAGTGATTCTAAATTAGTTTACTATAAGTGGTAGACAAAAATTAATTTCACTAAACCTTTTTTTTTTTTTTGGGCATTGACAGTTGATCACATTAGAGTTGGTGGTGAAAATTGTGAAAAAAAAAAAAAAATCTTTATCTAGACTTTTAGGAGACCATTAACAATCCAATAAGGACTTGTTTATTTATTTATTTTTGTGGTGCTCTATTTTGAGCTTTCCATATTTTATTCCACTTTCAATGAAAGAAATTAATTAATTCAATGACAAAAAGTCAATTGAACTAATTTATGCTTCAATTTCGATTATTAAAAAAAAGGGAAGTTAGCCGATACAATTACATCTCTATTAGGAAAGTTTAAATTCTTCACATATATTTAAATTGCTTTATTTTCTCATTAACTAAGGATACATACCACAAAAAAAAATTAACTAAATAATAATAATATTTTACAACCGATATAAGTTTAAGAGAAATGTCATGACCATAATATTTTTACAACACTTTTACAACAAATTTTAAGTGGTAGGTTGTTATTAGACGTTAGTAATGGGCAAATAATCAATTAAAATTGTAAGTTCAAATTATAACAAATAACACATCCACAATATTTTCACAACCCTTTTAAAACAAATCCTAGATAGTTGTTATTCGTTTTAATTTAAACCTATCAGTGAAATTACTTTTTTACTCACCAATATTCAATAACAACTTTTCACTTAAGATTTATTGTGAACATATTGTAAGCATAGCATTCCTCATAAACCAATTAATGACTTTTAATTACTACTATAATAAACCAATTAATAACTTTTTAAATCTCGTTTATTATTATATCAAACTAGTATGTAACTTGTGCTTACGTACAAGAATGTTGAATTATAATGGTGTTATTGATGTTCGTTTAAGTTATTAAATATATAGGACATTAGTTCAACCAGGGCATTTGGAGGTACTAAAATGATTTTTCCTTTCAATTTTAATGATATTGGTTATGCCAAGTTTCTCATTACACTGTTGTTATGTATATAATTTTGAAAATCACTATTGGACACTATATATACAATATTAATTCACTACCACTGTCCGTGAAATTCTACTAAATACAGCACAAAAAAAAAAAAAAATTAATTGGTTCAATAGTATCTCCCAAATTGAATGAGGATTGGTGCATGGAATTGTTTAGCTCAATTACAGTTTGTTACGTTCAAGATCTTTACATACAAAATATGTAAATAGAAACAATATATATATATATATATATATAAAATACTCTCATTAGTTTAGAAAAAAAAAATTAAAAATTTAATTTGTATGAAAAGCTAATAAAGGAAAAATCTAATTTTAATTCTAATAAAATTTTCTCTAAGCTTTGGTTATATATATATATATATATATATTACCTAGGTTTATTTATATTGAGCTTCTTATTTTTAACATTGAGTTAACTCACTTGGCAAAAAAATTTAAAAGTTTTAAATTAGGTAGGATACGTGATGTAAAATCAAACTCTAATTGAAATCTAATTTTTAGACTAAATTAATTCACTTTGTACAAAAATTTAAAAGTTTTAAATTAGGTAGGATACGTGATGCAAAATCAAACTCTAATTGAAATCTAATTTTTAGACTAAATTAATTCACTTGGTACAAAAATTTAAAAGTTTAGATTAGGTAGGATACGTAATGCAAAATTAAACTTTAATTGGAATTCAATTTGAAACCTAATTAGACTTTCTCTCAATTTTAGCGATTAATATATATAAAAATATATAGATGGCTCTCTTTTGAAGGTTCAAGAATTTTAAGAGTTATATAATTATAATTAAAAAAAAAAAAAAAAAAAAAAAAAGAGTTAGGGAATTCATTTACCAAAAAGAAAAGAAAAGAAACGAAAAGAAAAGGCAGAGGACAGGAAAAAATGGGTATCTGAAAAGAGAGACTGAAACTAGTTTTACTTTAACCCGTGGTAGTTTCACTTTAACCCGTGGTAGGTGAGTGTGGTAAACTCTTTTCCCTATAAAAAGGAAACATCAATTCATTTGGTTTAGCCATAAGTGCCTTTTTTCTTGATCCACCAGCTAGCAGCACTTCAAACTTGAAACACGCTTCTTCCTAATAATAATACCTTTCTCACCTACCACCACAAATAGCAACATTAATAATTCTCTTCTTCCTCTGTCTCTTAAGTTAAGATGCCAGTTTCTGGACAAACTGTATGTGTCACCGGCGCTGGTGGATTCCTTGCCTCATGGATGGTTAAGCTTCTTCTTGAAAGAGGCTATACTGTTAAAGGGACTGTAAGAAATCCTGGTAAGTAACTAGTCATTTTTTTTCAACAAAAAGACATGCCATGGCATGCACATAGAGAATTTTGGTTCGATTTCCTATGTAGCTTATCGTTAAAATGATATTTCTGATATAAATAAGAATTGGTAAATGTTTATTAATGTATATATATGGTTTTGTGTGTGTAAATTGAATTAATATTGTTATAGATGATCCGAAAAATGCTCATTTGAAAGAGCTTGAAGGAGCTAAGGAGAGGCTGATTTTATGCAAAGCTGATCTTCTTGATTATGAGAGCCTTAAGGAAGCCATTAATGGGTGTGATGGTGTTTTCCACACCGCATCGCCTGTGACTGATGATCCTGTGAGTTACTGCTTCCAACCCTTTGAATTTTTCTATTGTTTGGATGCTAGGAATTTAACAAAGGGTAAAAATAGGTTGGATAGGATTGGCTCCAACCTCAACTTCGTCGTTACTCGTTAACACCGGTCAAAAAATATGGGTGGCTAGCGTTGCGATAGCTTTAAACAAACTGGCGGGTCCTACGTCAATTATTGCATTATGGTGGATTCACTGTCCTTTTTAAAAATAAAATAAAAAATAAAAAATAAAAAAATTTCTCCTTTTCATTTTTTGAGAGGAATTGATCCAAACAAGATACCCGCACACTTCACTTTTATGTGAATAAAAAAGTGTGTATGAAACAATAAGCGTTAAGAGGTTTAGGATTCGTTTAGATACAGTTAAAAATTAAAAATTAAAAAATATTATTGTAAAATGATTTTTAAATGTGTGAATAGTACTGTAAGACTTATTTTTAATAAAAAAATTGTTGAAAGGTAAAATTTGTGGGTTCGTAAATAATGCACACTGTATACTGTTCACAGAAAAAGTCAAATATTTTGTCTCAAAAAGAGAGAAAAAAAAAAAACAATTGAAATGCAAAACGTGCGTAAAGTTTTACGTTTTTCATAATAACATATTATATATATATATATATATTTATTTTTCAAAAGTTAATTATCTAGTTTACACTATATATGATTAAATTATCAATTTTTTTTTTAATTTTTTAAATTGTTTCTCTTTCTTCACACATAATCATCACCATTCGCCATCTTCTTTCGTCAAGAAGTAAAATAAATAAATAAAAAATTAAATACAAAATAAATAGTGTTAGTATAAACTTACATGGTTATTGTAGTAAACTTGTAAATTTATATAATTATATACGAATTAATGTGAGTCATTTTCAAGCAAAATTGTGTAAATTATATACATTTTTTTTTAATTATACACAAATTAATGTGAATGATCTTATAATTGTGAATTTAGGAGTTGTGGATTTTGAGCAATGAAAAGTCATATTCTCTATTAAGATGTGGGTGGAAAAATTCTTAGATACTTTCGGAGCACAAATAAATAACGCTCATTCTTCTTACATTCATAATAGACTCCATTATAAAATTGGAAAATACTAACGGATGCCCTTAGGGTAATGATTAATAATCCAAAGAAATTTTTATGGGAAAAGAAAAAAATAATTAATATTTTGACAACTTTTTTCATTTTCTATAAATTTTGTGTCAAAACTTTCATAAATTGAATTGTTAACCATGGTCTTAAGAGAACTCGTTAGCATGATAAATTTAATGAGTTGATTTTACCATGAATGTGAGAGAAGAGAGTATCATTCTCCGTACTTCCGAAATATCTAAGAATTACTCAAGTGAGTGATCCCAAATCATGCATGAATTCTAGGTTTATGTGGGTCAGAACAGATACCACACATACAAGCCATTTTTTCCCCATATTTTCATTTTTTCCTTTTTGGGAGAAAATGTTCACTAGAACTAGGAGTATGAAATATGAGTCTCATGTACACAATCCAACTTTTATGTGAAAAAAAAGGTGTCATTTGGTGTATGGAATAAATTTTTTTAATTATCTATCATTTTCAAATGGACTAATATTTTTTTTTTCACTATTTTTTTCATACCGTAGGTTGTGATAAAAATTATGTCACAAATAGATTTTGTCATGAAATAATTTTATCCCATTTGGTGCCTACAAGTTAATAATTATGGGGGTAGGTTTGGTTGAGTTGAGTGAATGTTGTCGTTTCTTGGATTCTCTACCTTTTCTTTTTCTTTTATATATATATATATATATATATATATATATTACACCTGTTTGCTCTAAAAGCATCATTAGGTTTCTTTAATTAATTAATAAATAAATAATGAGAAAAAAATTGATGGTGGTAATGATTTGTGTTTTTCTTAAAAGGAACAAATGGTGGAGCCGGCTGTGAATGGAACAAAATATGTTATAAATGCAGCGGCAGAGGCCAAAGTCCGACGCGTGGTATTTACATCATCAATTGGTGCAGTGTACATGGACCCTAATAGAGGTCCCGATGTTGTGGTTGATGAGTCTTGTTGGAGTGACCTCGAGTTTTGCAAGAATACCAAGGTTCTTTACACTTTTAATCTCTTAATTATATACTATATATAAAAACTCTTTGCCAGAAGGCATTATTAAAATAATGTCAAAAAAATACATGACACATTTGATTCTAATCTCGGTATTTATATATGTTGCCGGGTTGAAATCCAGCACTTATGAGTTGGCTAACATTGATTAATGTGGGTACTTGCATAAACTTAGTTGGTTACTATCAGAAATTTAAAAGACAAAATTAGTTAACCGAATATATAGCCAGATACTTGAATAGAATAAAATTAAATATAAAAAGTTTGGAGAGCGACTATATTGGTAATGAAGGATTTCAATTAAAGTGACAAATGTGAATATGTAAATTGTAAATGATCCTAATGATTCATGCGTGCAACTTGGCATTTATCTAAAATATACAGTAAATGATCGATGGTTTTTCTTTTTCTTTTTTTTGGTTTAGATCCTAGGCCCTAGCTGCTATATGTGTAAATAGAGAGGCGGAAGAGATAGTTGAAATAAGTTAGAATTGGTCAACATTGTTAGTTACTAATTATATAACAAAGACTTAATTAATTATAATACTTAAGAGGAATGATAAATATAAAAATATAATTATGAATTGCAGAATTGGTATTGTTATGGGAAGGCTGTGGCTGAGCAAGCAGCATGGGAGGTATCCAAAGAGAAAGGGGTGGACCTAGTGGTGGTGAACCCAGTTTTGGTGCTTGGAACAATGTTGCAGGCAACAGTGAATGCTAGCATTGTTCACATCCTCAAATACCTCACTGGCTCTGCTAAGACATATGCTAACTCTGTCCAAGCCTATGTGCATGTTAGGGATGTGGCACTTGCTCACATACTCGTTTTTGAGACTCCCTCTGCCTCTGGGCGTTACCTTTGTGCTGAAAGTGTGCTTCATCGTGGAGAGGTGGTAGAAATTCTTGCCAAGTTCTTCCCTGAGTATCCTATTCCTCTCAAGTAAGTATTTTTCTACCGTACTTTAATTAATTTGTTATTATTGTGGGTTCGACTTAATTAGCTCCACTCTTTTAATTTATTGTCCTTAAATAAGAGATCTAGAATTTGACTTTTTCCTATACTAATAATCAATTGTTATCTTAAGTCTTGACCCTTATTTATTTATTTGTCTTAATACGATGATAAAAGAACAATCTATAAAAATTATTATTATTTTCTCTTGATTGAAAATCAGGGTAACTTTACTAATTGGTGGATTCAACCGTTTAAAACTCCTTCCATATTTAATAGTACTAAACAAATGCGGTTATGATTCAATTAATGAATATTTGTTGCTTAGGTCACCTACGCCATGCGGTCTTATATCATATCCGAGGGAGGGACTATGTTTTTTTTTTTTTTAGACTAATTAAATGCATAGAGCATTCTAAATTTATAATTGGGTAGGGTTAATTGATAAAAAAAGAAAAAAGAAAAAAGAAAAGCATTATAGGGTTGCAGATTATTGAGGACTTAACATTGACTAATAAATTGCAAATTTTTTTTAATAGATGTATGATTTAGTATTTCATGGGATGCAATTCCTTATGGATAATTGAGATGAATAGTTAAAAACTTAATTTTTCATCTCAGTCGTCCAATAGAAAAAGTAATAAATTCAAAATATAAAAACCTAAAAAAAAAAATGGCTTAAAAAAAAACTGAAAAAGTGGCTTTTTATTTTCTCTGATAGTGATAGGATGGTTGAGACGAAAAATGAAGTGAACTGCTCATCTTGTGCAATATTTTATATATTACCTAGATCCCCCTGCGCCTGCAGGTATTAAGTTAGACCACCGAAGATACTTCCTTCAGTCCTTCTCTCTTCTCTCTCTTAGAGTAATCTAAAAATATATGTGTGTAAAACTTCTTTCTAGAGACTTGAACTTTGATCCTTACCCTCTCACACCCTATAAGTACTTATACTTGTGGAGTGACCATTGCGCTAAAAGTGCTTAGTAATTTGTGTGTTAATATTAAATAGGATTCAATTTTAAATATTTCACTCAATCATTAATAACTTTCACCAATGGCGTTTGGTGTCTATAAATCACACTTCCTTTTAATGTTTGTTTAGTTTAACTTTTTTTTTTCTTTGTTTATATAATCTTTTAAAATTTCACTTTTCTTAATTATAATTATAATTTTATTCTTATTTTTTACGCTAAATTAAAAAAAAAAAAGATATTTCAAACTAATCTTTACTGTATTGCACAGTACTTAAAAGGGGGAAAAGTAATAAAATATTGCAAAACTTGCTCCTAATGCCTATGAGTTTATATTTTCAAGTTACCATTAGTTCTCACACACTTCACATTTATTTTTAAGAATTCTATAAAGTGGCAATTGGCGAGTTGTAGAAAATAATTTTTAAATGGATTTATATAATATTTTTATTTTTTACCATTCGCAACATGTCGTTCTAATGAGTCATATATATATATATATATATGGAGTAAGTTGTCACTAAAATTTTATTTTATTAGTATTATTTTATATGAAGTTGTAAAAGAAAAAATATTTAAATGAATTGGTAAAAGAATAGAGTATTTGATATTGAGTGTATTGTAAAATAAGGTGTTAAAATAAATAAAATAGCTTTTTAAGTTACTAAAAACTAAGTTTTTAAAAACTTTGTATGTATGCTCTAAGTGGAGAAAATAGGAAATCAAAGGCCAGTGAATTCTAGGGGAAGTTGCCAAAGTAGTGGTGCGCTAGTTGAATATATATATATAAATTGTTGGGTTCAAGTTACATTTGGTATAACTCTAAGTAATATTATACCACCCAATAACTTGTTATAAAATTCATATTTTGAAAACCTACTGTTGAATTACATATTTTATATGTTCTTAACATGACAACCTTAATGTTAATTGGACGTTATTTACCATTTGATCCATAAAATTATCTTTTATGCATTATTTTAAATTACAAAACTTGAATTTAAATAATTGATTGATGATATGACTATTAATCTTTGATCACCTTGAAATTTTGCAAGTATAAAAAATATATGAAGATAATGTAATTTAATAGTGAATTTGTCAAAATTCATATATATTTTTTTGATGGGGTCAAAATTCATATTAATAATTCCTTAAAAACGTATCTGATTTTTAAAAGAACTGATTTGTTTTATATGCACCGTTTTAAAAATTTATTTAGTAATATTTTTATTAATTTTTAACAAATAAACAAATGAAATATCAACATAAAAATAAATCCAAAGTCCTAATGCATATTTGAACCGGAATGAGTCACAACATATTAGTGAAAATAATGAAAGCCTGAAAGAAACATGCTGGCTGAGCACTCCATGATATATGGTTGAGGAATTATGACATTATTATTAAAAAAATCTTTATTAATTTGTTTATTGTGACTATGCTTATGATACTGTAGGAGTCGTTACTCTACTCCAGAATTATTTCACTTTACTTTTTAATATATTACGAAAAAATAAAATTCAGAAAAAGTAAAAAAGAAATAGAGACACACGCAAATATGACATGGACATGATGTCTTGCAGACCAAATATCCTATTTTATTGTGGTGGGATAGTAGGTGTACCAACTTTTGACTTGTCTTTTTTTTTTTTGGGATGAAACTTTTGACTTGTTTTATTATGTGTAATCTAGACTCTAATAAATTAAGGGTCCGGTTCATGTGTGCCTTAAGAGCACATATATATTAAACCTTCCACTTTTGAAAATTTTTTCTCGAAAATTGAAAAAGTTGTTAATATTTTTTCAATTTTCAAAATTTTTTTTTTTAAAAATAAAAATTAATGTGTACCTTTAAGGCACATATTAGTAAAATTCATAAATTAATGATGTTAAGAATAAGATTGATTGAAAAATATAAACTTCAATAAAATAAAAATGTACTTGTGGAGTAGAATAGCCCTTACCAACCCCATTGTCTCTGTCAGACTCAGACCCTGACTCAATCCGTTTGTTTTGGTGGATTTTGCTTTGTCTTTGCAAAGTTGGTTGGAGTGGAATATTCCCTCTAAGCAGAGTCAGAGATCACAGTAAAATGGTCTCATTTCTCCAATATTCTCAAGACTACTCAGTAATCCTTTTTTTTTTTTTTTTTCCACAAAGATAATATAATTGGGACTCAATAGGGATAAAAAAAGAAAATTAGCTCTTTAATAAACTCTGCCTACATTTTGAATGTACCCATTTTTTTATTATTATTTTAATATATATATATATATATATATATTTTTTTTTTGAGGTTAAAATAAGTATTGAAAATGTAATTATGGCAGGTGTTCTGATGAAAAAAACCCACGAGTTCAACCCTACAAATTCTCAAACCAAAAGTTGAAGGACTTGGGCTTAGAGTTCACGCCAGTGAAGCAATGCCTATACGACACAGTCAAGAGCTTGCAGGAGAAGGGTGTACTTCAAGTCCCTACACAGAAAAAAGATTCTATTCATATTCAGTCTTAATAAAGGTCTCTCTTACTGGATATAGTAAATAGTTTTATGCAATTGCAATATAAGTGTCATGGGCTGTGCTCGTATAATGTTAACATTCGAGTTATAAAGGTTGTAGAGATTAAGAAATAACCATATATGGGATTATGTGAAAGTGACGGACAATCAAACCCTTATAAATAGATTGCATGTTTGAATTTATTTTATATATATATTATATTTTTTTTTATGATTGTTTGATTTTGATACTGATTGACTGTGGGATAAAAATGTAATAATTGGAAAATTTGTGGAATTAAATTATCATTTGATTCAATCACAATGGGGCTAAAAAAATTTGTCCCAAAAGATTTAAAATCTATTTATTTGATGGATTCATAATCATTTCATTTTAGTCTAAAACTCTAAATTATAGGTAATCAAATTTAGCAATTGAAAGTTTGTATATTGACTTGTCTAAAAGTTCCTATACATGTGTAGTGTCAACATCTTTACTCTCAGTGATAGCTGTCATTTTGGGTCTAAAATTATCAGTTAAGGATCTTAAAATTTTCTTGAAAATCTTGGGTTGGTTATAGACATCACCTAAATTGAAAGCTAAATTAACAATATCCTAGCCTAGAACCTAGACTGGTGGCCCATTCTCTTAATGTTGATCTAGGAACCAAACCAGTAATCTAGCCAGCTAGGATCTTCCACACTGAAGTAGAAGCCCAGATCACTCAAGAGGTAAAGAAACTATTGGCAGCGGGGTTTATCAAGCCTATCCAGCATCCAAGGTGGCTTTCTAATATAGTTCCTGTAAAGAAGAAGAATGGTTAGATTAGGTGCTATGTGGATTTTTGCAATTTGAACAAAGCATGTCCTAAAGACGAGTTCCCTTTGCCCAATATTGATCTCCTTGTAGATTTAGTCGCGGGGAGCTCCATGTTTTCCTTTATAGATGGATATAGTGGGTACAATCAGATACAAATGGTAGCTAAGGACGCTGATAAAACAACATTTAGGGCCCCAATTGGAAATTCATACTACACTGTGATGCCTTTTGGCCTTAAAAATGCAGGGGCCACATACTAGCGTACCATAACGGCCATCTTTCACAATATGATGCACCAAGGGATGGAAGACTACGTAGATAATATTTTGATAAAGTCAAAGAGCAGGGAAGGACACTTTCAAGTCCTTGAACGAGTCTTTGAGCGGTGTAGAATGTACAAGCTACGCATAAACCCCTTGAAGTGTGCCTTTGGAGTCTCTGCTAGGAAGTTCCTTGGCTTTCTAGTACATCACAGAAGTATAAGTGTGGATCCAGCCAAGGCCATCGCCATAGCAACCATGAAAAGGCTCACCACAGTCAAGGAGCTCAAGAGCTTCTTAGGAAGAGTCTCCTATATCAGACGGTTTATACTAGGCCTAGCCTCTATCACCAATGGATTATCCAAACTGTTGAAAAAGGGAGTTGAGTTCACATAGGGAGTTGAGCAGCAAGATGCCTTCTAGAAACTCCAACAGACCATGAACCTTTTACCTACCGTATAAGCACCAGCATGTGGAAAGCCTTTGTTGTTGTATTTGGCATCCAGCTCCCAGGCAATTGGAGCATTGTTGGCTCAAGAAGACAATAAAGGAAATGAGCAACCCATTTATTATGTGAGCAGAGCCTTGAAAGACGCAGAGACAAGGTATCCCAAGATAGAAAAGGCGTGCTTGGTGGTTTTCTATGCCTCTCAAAGACTGAAATGTTATTTCTCAACCCATCAGATCCTTTTGGTGACAAGATCTCATCCTATAAAAGCCCTCCTTCATTAGCCTTGGCTGACAGGAAGAGTGGCCTAGTGGTTGGCGCTACTTCCTAATATGATATAGGCTTGAGGACCCCCAATGCTATTAGGAGTCAGGCCATAGCAGACTTGCTGGCCCAGTTCCTAGGAGAAGAAGAATGTTTGTTAAGCGAAGAGATCTCGAGAGAAATGGTAGTGGTGGAGCTCCCGGGCAGGAAGTGGACTATGAGGTTCGATGGATCATTGACAGCAACTTCGAATGGCATGAGGATTGTGCTAAGCTGTGAGGATGGGGGGACCATGCCATTTTCCTTTAAGCTTGAGTTCCCTTGCTTAAACAATGCTACTGAGTATGAGGCATATTTGATTGGGCTAGTCATAGCCCTTAGCATGGGAATCAAGCGGATGAGAGTACTAGGAGATTCCAACCTTGTGGTTTCTCAAGTCAAGGGAGATTTGCCCTAAGGGAGCCAAGCCTAGCGTCCTATTGTGCTTGGGCACAGAAAGTAGAAAGAAGGTTCCAAACCTTTAGTGTGGAGTATGCTAAAAGGAGCGAGAATCATTTTATAGATGCATTAGCCACCTAGATCCCAAGTCCCCTTTGAGAAAGAAAGCACACAGATAAGGGTCAGCAAATAATAGAGTTCCATCACAGATCCTCTCAAAAAGATGTTTCTAGAGGAGCCAGATGAAAAAGACTAGAGGAGCTTGATAAAGGAGAGGGTAGAGAAGTTAGAGCATGGAGGAAGTGTCAAGGACCTAAAAGACTACACCCTGATAGAGGGAGAATCATATAGGAGGTTGCGCGGAGGTATCCTGTCAAGATGTGTCAATAAGAGGGAAGGAAAGCAGAAGCTAGAGGAACTCCATAGCTAGACTTGAGGAATCATAGAAAAATCAGCCTATATCAGAGAATTCAACGCATGGGATATTATTGGCCTAACATGAGCAAGGATGCTGTTGCAATATGAGAGAAATGTCAAATTTGTCCATTTTCGATGGGCAAAGAAGAAAGTTATGCAGTGTTCGTTGCAGAGGATTGGAGGACCCCATTCATTGAATACTTGGCCCAAGGGACCCTACCAGCTAATAGGAAGCTAGCCTATCAATTAAAGAAGTTGGCCTTGAGATACTTCTTGCAAAATGGGATCCTATTTAAAAGGGGATACAGTGGAGATCCTCTAAGATGCTTGGGGCCTAGGGAGTCCAGAGATGCAACAAAGGAAGTCCATTTGGGTGAATGTGGAAGTTGCCCATGGAAAAGGAGGCTCCACAAGCAGCTGTTAATATTAGGGTACTACTGGCCCACAATGAAAAAGGATTCTAAGGAGCTGGTCAAGACCTACCATGAATGTCAACTGCTGGGAGATTCCATACACACTCATCCAAATGTGCTATTGTATATGACTACTCCATGGTCCTTCTACACTCGAGGGCTAGATCTTATAGGGCCTATCAACCCCCCTTCCAATGGCCACATATGGATCTTAGCAGCTACTGACTATTTCACAAAATGGGTGGAAGCCCTTCCTTTGAAGAAGGCTACTGGGGTAGCAATCTCCAATTTCATTCGTGAGCACGTTATCACCTGGTTTGGGATCCCCAGGAGGTTGATCAGTGACAAAGGGACCCTGTTTGTAAACAAGGACATGAGGAGTTTATTAGAAAAGTATTGCATTAATCACAAGAGATCTACACCATACTACCCTCAAGGAAATGGCCAGGCTGAGGCAACCAGTATAATTATATTGAAGATCCTGAAGAAGATGAAACATGAGTACGGGGGAAAGTGGAGCTCCCACCTAACAAATGTGCTCTAGGCATGCAAGAGCTCCCTGAAGACAACTACAACATTTTAACCATTCTCCCTAGTCTATGGGACAGAGGCTGTCACTCTAGTAGAGCTAGCGATCCCCACACCTAAAGTAGTGTTGGAAGAAGTCCTAGGAGACTCAGATGATGCACATGTCAAAGAAAGGGTGGTGAACCTGGAAGGCTTAGAGGAGAGAAGGGAGCTGGCAAAAAGGCAAAGCCAAAGGTATCAGCAGAAAATGGCTAAGGCATATGAGTAGGCTATTCATTCAAAGATCTTTACACAAGGGCAATTGGTGTTAAAAGGCCACATAACACATAAGGAGAAACATCCCAGGACCTTCAAAGTTTACCCCAAAGTGGGAAGGTCCTTATGTTGTCAAGGAAGGCCATGATAGTGGTACTATTATTTGGCAAGGATGGATGGGACCACCCTGGCAGATCCCATAAATGGAAAATGGCTGAAGTAGTACTACGCTTAAAGTTCCAAGTACCCTTCCACCTTTTGTCATCATTTTATTTTGTTAAGTACTTTTATTTAGTACCCTTTGTTATCTTTTGTTTAGTACCCCTTTTGTTTGATGACCTGTGTAAAAGGGTCACTCTACGTTTACGGTGGGTCCACCCCTTAGTAAACGAGTGTTTAAGTTATTTTGGTTGTTATGATGAATTATAATAAACTTTCTCCTTTGAAAAATGAAGTTGGGAAACTATGATTATGTTTTAAATTACTATTTAAGAAACACATGCATTGCATATACACACACCATTCTACATGGCCTAAAATTTGGCCAAGAGTTTATTTTAGTACTTGGCACAACATTTGATTCAAAGTAGAATCCGCCAAGTACATGACCCAGGACTTGCTTCCCAAGTGCATGGCCCAGGACATTGACTAAGAATAAATTTCTTAAGTACCAGGCCTAGGACTTGCTTTCGAATAAGCCCTCCAAGTACATGGCCTAGGACTTAGACCAAGAATGAATTTCCTGAGTACCTGGCCCAGGACTTGTGTCGGAGCAAACCTCCTAAGTATTTGGCCTAGGATCTGCTCCAAAGTAGATTTTTCTAGATCCATGGTCCAGGACATGGCCCAAAAATAAAAGAAAAGGAGAGAAAAAGAAAGAAAGTACATAGCTTGGGATTTGGTCCAGGGCAGACATGCTAAGTACATGCTCAAAAAAAAAAAAAAAAAGTCAGAAGTAAGAATTATCAAACATGACTAAAAGGTTAAGTCAATACAAGGTTAGAAGTTTATATATAAAATGCAAAAGAAAGAGCATGATATGGCAATTAGTCATAAGTAATGTTCAATTACAAGACCAAATTGGCCATAAAAAGCTAAAGCAGGAGGCCACAAACAGAGAATCTTTTTGAGGAACCGCAGGAGAAGGGGCTATGGATGAGAAAGCTTGCTTCCTCCGAGCTTCCAAGTCTTGTAGGCTTCCCTAGCAATAGCAATCCAGCATCAAGATCCTTGGTGGCCCTCCTTTGAAAGAATGCATGGGCCACTAACCGAAGATATCCCAACAAGAAGGATAGATTAAACTTCACTTCCACAAGATTCTGTACCACCCCTCTCCATTCCAGAAGCTTCTCCTTAGCCAAGGAGTCAAGCGAAGCGCTCTTCAGGGAAATCAATACAGCATAAAGGAGCTCCAGCAGGATATTCCCTAGGAACATACCTCCTCTAAACAAGGTGGTAAAGTCCCCAAGAACCTTGAGTAACTCTTTTAGGAGTGGAAGACCTTCAGTAGGCACAGAGAAGCAAAGAAAGTTGGATTAGGATGCTTCAAAGTGATAAAAATGGCCCACAAGGAGGCTGTTAAACTCCAGCAGATCGAAGCTAGATAAGAAGGCAGGGAGCCCAACATTAGGATCCATGACCATAGCCCCTGAGGGGTCCTCCATCACTGTGTCTCTCTCCTCAGGAAGTGAAAGGCCTGTAACTCTAGGAACACTCTGAGGGATCTCAGCCTAGACCCCAGCAACTTAAACAAATGATGAAGATCCTCTAACTTCTTCAACAATTGCAGACTCTAGCTACTTAATTCCCATCTCAGTATCTGGAAGATCGTTAAGCGATTAGTGGAAGGAAGCGTATGAAAAAAAAAAAAAAAAAGGGAGGGAAGAAAGGAAAAGAAAGAACCAAGTACCAACTTCATCTATTGCATGCAGAGAAGCCTCCTTTTGACTCATTAGTAGGATCTGTAAAAAAACATTCAATATGATGAAAATAAAGGGAATGGATCCCTGCAAAAGCAACTAAAAGAAGAGAAAAAGACAAGGGTAGCTTTCCCATATCAGAACCAAGAGGAGGAAGAGAAGAAGGGTCACAAGAGGCAAGCACACCTTGTAGGACTTCTATCTCCAAGGTTAGGTCAATAGTTTCACTCTTAGGAATAACTTGGGTGATGAATTGGCCTGTAAAAAAAGGAAGGATCTCAGGAAACAGCAAGTATAATTTACATCAACTAAAGGAAAATGAGGAGATGAGGCAGGACATACCAGTTGTCACAGGAGAAGTTGTAGTTTCAGTAGACTTCTTGGTCACCGTAGGGTCAAGAATTTGCTCAGGCTCATGAACCATGATCGTTGTTGGACCAGGAGTCTGCTCAGGCTCAGAGTCCTTGGTCACTGCAAGATTAGAGACTTGTGCACCCTCAAGATCCTAGGTTGTTGAAGGATTAGGGACCTGCTCAGGCTCAGGATCCTTGACCACATCGAGATCAGGAACTTGCTCAGGCTCCCCAACCATCTCTTTACTTGCAGCTTGTCCACTCATGTCAGGATCAGTTGGAGGCTGGTCCATTGCTACTTCCTCTAGCATTGTGTCACCAACAAAAGGAGGAGAAACTTCCACCTAAAAAAAAGAAGAGAGTAAGGGAGGTGAAGCAATTCAATAAGAAGATCAAGATGGGTAAAAGGGAGATAGGAGAGGATCATACCACTTCATCACCTTAGGAAGAACTTTTTGCCCTCCTAGGATCAGCTTTACACTTGGACTACAAAATGAGCACACATCTGTGGTTAAAAAAAAAAAAAAACAGCAAAAGAAGAAAGAAGAAGATAAATAGCTAAAGGAAAAACAAGAGAAAATGGGAATGAGGTCTTGCCCTTCTCTCTCTCTCTCTCTCTCTCTCTCTCTCTCTCTCTCTCTCTCTACAGGATCTACATCAATCTTTTGCTTATTATAGGTTCACCCATAGGGTCCTTCAAGTGAACAAGAGATCATAGTAAGGGATCCTGAAGAACCTTGGGTTGGTGAAGAGGCAGTTATAGAAGAGATCCCCTTTGGGGAACTAACAGGAGTCTGAGATTTAGAAGTCTCTACCTTTGGGGATAGGAGGGTGGCTGACCTTCTTACTCAAGGATTTTGCCCCAGCAGTAGTAGAAGCCACCTCCCCAGACTCCTCAGAGATGAGAAGTTGCTTGGAAGCTGCAGAAGCCTTTCTTTTCTTGGTGCCTTGGCCAATTTTAGGATCCTTAGCTCCTTTCTCAGTCTCTATATTCTCCCTAGCACTCTTTTTGCTTTTCTTTTCCTTTCTCTTGCTAAGAGGGGTTACAGAACCAATCTCCTCGACTACTCCTCTCTTGGTGGGGACACCTAGGGAGTAGCCAATGACCATTTCGCAAATGGGCTAGGAAGAAGGAAAATCATTGGCATAGGACACCCAACCACCCCTGGACTAATGCCACTCCACAAAGCCAAATCTACTACTTATAGCAATGGACACAATGCCAGGAGTAGGGAGGGCTAGGCGCTTGTTGAGTAAAGGAACCAAAGAAAGATCAGCATTAGGGACCTCCCTCACTTTCCCAGAACCAACATAATCTTGAAACAACTTCTAGATCCTCCTCCAATAACTGTAGAAACCGCTAGATCCGAAGGCTCCCTCTTGGGAGTTTGGTACATTGACTTGGGAGCTCCTTTAAGACCAGTAGGAATAAGCCTTGTAAAGTTATGATTTATAGCTATGTTTTATGTTGGCTTTATTCCATGAATAAAAGTGTTGTAATTGCATTATTTTATTTCCTTGTATTTTGTGGGATTTATTTGTAATAGGTTTAGTATTAAGTTGGTGAAGATTGCTCAAGAAGTTGATCTTGCGACTTGACTCGCGAGTGATGCAACTCGCAAAAGTCACATAAGGAGCACATGCCAGAAGCTAAAGAGTTAAGTGCCAGGCTGCATTTTGTGAGTCACTTCGTGACTCAAGCCAAGTCACGAGTGACCCGCGAAACTCTCTGCCTAGAGGATTTTAAGTGTGACTTTCCTACCATTTACCCATACTATATATATCCACATTACCCACAAAATTGTAAGGAGACTATTTAGAGAAAAACCCTGTGGGTTCATTATTTTTGGATGGTACCCAGGTCCATTGATGACAAGGGATCCTAGGCCTCCAAGGATAGATGATTGATTGTTGGTTGGACTAGGTCTGGTTCTCTGCAGCCTATTGGGGTCGTTATATGAACTGGTTTGTGCGCAAGTCACATGAAGCTCCTGAAGGCAAAAATACGATTTCCTGCTAAGTAATAAAATATCATTGTAAGTGTTTTAATGTCATGAAATAACCTCTTACTCTTACAAAATGAGTAAAATAATTATTCAAAATGTTCATAATGAGGAGGCGGTTAAAATAGAATATTTAGGGCTTATCTTTTATTGTGGGAAAAATTTAAAAAGAGTTCCTTCACTTGATTCCTCCATGATGATTCCTTGGGAAAGATGTTGCAGTGGTTCCTCCACCAGCAGTTCCCAAGACGTGGGAAGATGTTATGGTGGTAGCTCCACTAGCGGTTCCCAGGATGTGGGTTTGTGGTTCATCGAGCATAATGTCGTATTTCCCAAGGGTACTAGGTCTTTAATCCATGGAACCCAAAACATTGGTTCCTTGAACTATAGGGCCTTCTAATCTAGGAACCTGAAATGCAGGTTCCCTGGCCACAAGATCTTCTTCCATGTTTACTGGATTTTGTCCTTTCCATTTACCTTTGTAGCTCTTGCATAAGAACTATACAATACAAATATTCTTAAGTAATTGTTAGTTCCTCAGGTTAGCATGTACATTCTAAAACACACACACACACACACACACATATGAATGAAATTCATGAAAATGGGTCAGCCACAAGGATCTTGGCCCCAATTCTCACAGACTTAGTGCTTTGGCACAAGACTTGTGGGATTTAGAACTCAAGTCCAAGTAGCTTTTCCTGGACATTTCCTCTTCGATAACACGTCTTGTTGTTATCTTGTGTTTACATCTTCCCTACTCTTTAAGCTTTACATTTATTGCTTATGGCTTAGAGTAGTGATTCGGTTTATTGCGTGTGTTTTACTCTTGTTCCACACTTAGAAAAGTTAGAGTAAAAGCAATTAAGCCGTAATTTAAAATTGGGGGTCTAAACAAGCATTAGTATTTTCACACTAATTAAGCTTTCAAGCTTGAAGACTCTGTAAAGGATCCAAGGAAGGAAGGGAGGGAAAAACCTCCTTAAACACTAGAGGAACGTCCTAATCAAAGCCAAATTGCCTAAGCACTCGGTGTGCAAGATAATGGGTGTATCGAGGTCGCCCAGATGAAGGAACTAGGAGCCACAGGAGACTTATGCAAACAAGGTACACCATGCTGTTCTCATCCCCCCAGCACAAGTCAAATGCATGGCCAGGGGAATTCAAAAGGGACGACAAAGTAGAATCACAGGTAAACCCGGTTCCAAACTCTCGAGGCAAGTGCCTGTAGACACTGCATTCTGTACCGTTAACAAATTTTGGTCCCCGGCCCAAATGATGAGCTTGAAATATGTCAACCAAGGGTAATTAAAGAATTTACAATAGTTTGGAAGTAATCACAAAGATTTGAAATCGATACTGAAAAATTACCTTTGCTCACTGTTTTGATCATAACTTTTGATCTATACAGAGTTTTTTAGTAAGGTTTCTTTCATTGGAAATTTAACATCTTGGGCTTCACTTTGAACACAAATTTTTCCCAATTAGGACTTATATTGAGTGAGTTATGACTGTTTGAGTGTGGGTTAATTGGGCAGTCTGACTTTCAGGGTTTTAAAACTTCATTTTAAAGGCCTAAAACATAATATTTTGATGTGGGCCAGCCCATGGAACCTTGAGAACGTCCAAAGATCATTAAAAAGTCTGAAAACCCTAGCTAAAAAAAGTGATTTTTTAGCCCCCATGTTCTCAAAAACCCTAATGCTCTTTTCCAAAACTCACACACAGCCCCTGAGCATGATTTTTACAAATTAAAAACCTCTCTTTAGTTAGTTCAAAGTCAGAAACTATTTTCCAAAATTGATTTCTCAAAACCTTTTTCAATTAAAGTTTGTTCTTGAATTGTGATTACCAAAACTATTGTGTTCTTTTTATTATTATTGTCCTATCAATCTAATCTTTCAGTTATAGGCACTAAGAGGTCGGTTAAACAAACTCTAAACTCACAATCTAAATCAAGGTGAGTTTTCTTTCCATGAACTCTTCCTTTGTTTAATAGGATTCACGTGAGTTTCTAAACATAGTTTTTATATTCGTTATATTTGTTTGTTTGATGTTCATGATTGTGTTTGATATGTTTTAATATGATTTTAGATTGTTTATAATATGTTTTAGTTGTTTTTTTCTTTATTATTTTATTTACATGTAAAGTTTGACATGTTAATTGAGTTAATGCTAGTTTAGTTTAATTGTTTGTTTTGTTTCATGTTTATTTGTTTATATTGATGTTTGTTTTGTTTGCTTCAAGTTAGTTTAATTGTTTAGGGCTCTAACATGCTTGTTTGATTATTGTTTTAATATTTTTGAATAATTAAATCTGTAAAAATGTAATTTTTTTGAATTTGTGCTAAAGGATGCGTACGCATCTTTGAGTATGCGTACGCACCCCAAACCCAGATTAGGGTAAGATATTTTTTTAAAAAGAATTTTTAACATAATCTTTGATTCTGTTTGACTCTATTTTAGGTTTTATTTAGGTTTAATTATTTTCCATTTTTTTAGTATTTTTGCCATGTTTAGTCTATTTGATATTATTTCCTTGTGTGTTTTATCTAATTGACAACTTGCCATGTTTAATTTATTTTGTTTGATTGTGTTTAATTTATTTCCTTTATATTGTGATATGTTTTTAACATGTTGTATGTGTTATTTTGATTTTAAGTGCATGATGTATGTTTAGGTTAAGGATTAGGGCTCTCTTAATAAACTCTTTAATTAAATATGGCCTAACAATACATAATTGAGGTCGACCCACAAGCTGGGCGGCCTTGGGTGCTTAACATCTTCCCAATCCTTACCTAAACTCTGGACCCATAATCTGGTACGTGGATTCATGTGTGTAAGTGATTGGCTCAAAGGGCCAAATATGGTTCCTAGACCTAATCTAGGTGGCGACTCCATTAGTCCACATACAGATAAATATCAAAGGTCACCATAAGGATAAATGTGCTCATCTTCATCATGACATTGAGGACCTTATCGATTCAAAGAAGATTACAAAGCCACATACTGGAAAGAATTCTCTCCCAGAATGCCATGTTGTGCCTCCTCCTACTTGGGGTTGATTGATCAAGAAGTTTAGTCTTTGTTGTTTCATTTCAAAAGAGTCCTTCAATTTAGTGAGTCTTTCAATTCATGTACTCTTTTAATTCATCAATAAAGTGGTTTTCAATGGTTTGAGTTTTATGATAAGTTCTCAAAATTTCAAGTTGATTTGATTCTCAATATGTGATGTTGCACGTTTGCTCATAATTGAACAATGGAAATTTGGATGAAGAGAGACCATTATTCTACTATCCTAAACTCATTTCCCTTTGCTCACCTCTTTTGAGACTTCAAAGTTATTTTCTTTCAAAGTAACCCTTGTTAAGGATTACCCCCTACACTAGGGGCAATGCATGAATAAAGTGATGGAAAGAAAAAAAATGAAAAGAAGTGAATCAAAAGTGAAAAAGTGAAGTGAAGCGAAATGCAAAAAGAAAGAAAAAAAGAAAGAGGAAAAGTTAAGAAAGTTCAAAAGTGATGAAAAGTAATCCTTGACCAAGTTGTAATCCTCAAGAAAGTAAGTTTGAGCCTTTATTATCCATTACTTTGTGAGCCAAAAACGAAAGCCTTCATTATAAGCCAAGTAAAAGTCCTCTTTGATCAATTGAAGTTGTTCGTGTGAACTACGTTAGGCTTGATCCCTTTTAGGTACATAGGCAACCTTGTGAGGTGTAGCCACATCACATCATGTAAATTGTGCAACTCATGTATTGAGAATTTGAATCGACAAGATTTTTTGAGGATAAGTTGTAGCACTTGTTCATTGCATTCCATTTGTTTGTTTCTTATAAAAGTGAAAGAGCCCACTAGGCTGAAAACCCGCAAGGGCAATCTAGGCAAAAGTTAGGGCCTAAAAAAAAGTAGAAAAAAAAAAGTGTAAAAAATGCCCGCTAGGTTGAAAACCCGTAAGGGTGACCTAGGCAAAAGTTTAGGTAAAAAAAAAAGGAGAAAAAAAAGAAAGAAACTGAACTAGTCAAGCTAGGGACAAGGTGGAACCCACAAGGAGGGTATGTCCTAATGTTTGAACGTTTCAAAAGTTATCCATAATGAATCAAGTGTTCGATTCCCATTTTTACCGTGCCTTTTAGGATGGTTTTGTTTTGTGTCTTCTTTTCTTAGAGTCTATTTGACCTCGAGTTTTGCGTCCTTTGCGCCATCTTTGTTCTCCTTCAATCTCAGTGGTTTTGTGTGTTTGTCGCTTCTTTAGAAGTTGTCGTGTTTGTCCTCGTCTTTGGTGTCTTCATGTTTGTTTGCAATCCTTGCAGTTGGTCTTTGATCTTTGCTTTCATTTCATGTGTGTTTGTTTGCTTATTTGTGTCCTTATTCCATCTTGGGCCTTAGGCCTATCTCATACTCCGGTTGGGCCTTAGGCCCTTCCTTACTTTGTGTCAGGCCCTAGGCCCATCCTCATTTTGTCTTGGGCCCTAGGCCCATCTTATTTAGCATCTTGTGTATTTGCATGCTTTGTTATATTTGTTTGCCTCCTACGTTGTTGTGTTCATCCTTTTGTTATCTTTCGTGATCACAAGTTTATTTGATGTTTTATGTAAGTCTTGTTTGTGTGTGTGTGTGTGTGTTTTTTTTTTTTTGGTTCTTTTTCTTATGTGAGTCATGTGTGGTTATGTTTTGCATTCTTGCATGTTTGTATGAATCTTGTGTGTTTGCTTTTGCAAACCTTATGTGGTTGTGTGAGTCATGTGTGACTATTTGTGTCTTTGGCATAAAATGCTCATTTTTGAGTGGCCTATTTGTGTTTAGATGAAAATTGCTCAGTCGAGTGGTCCCCTTTGGTATAAATTTCTCATTCTTGAGTGGCCTATTTATATTTGGACTTAAATTGCTCAGTCGATTGGCCTCCTTTGGCATAAATTTCTCATTCTTGAATTGCCTGTTTGTATTTGGACGTAAATTTCTTGCTTCGAGTGGTCCCTCTAACTTTAGGTAGAGTCCTTAAAACTGGAAGGTAGAGTCTTTAAAACTCGAAAACATCTCAATTTTTTCTTTTATGTGGTTTTTCACACTTCTTGTTGGAAGTGCACCAATCACTTTTTTGAGCATGCCCCCATGTTTACATGTGTTAAGGGCCAAAATTTCACAAGAAAGCCCATTCCATGAAAAGTAAGGAAAGACCATGGGCCTTAACAAAAGAAGGCCCAATTCATGAAGTTAAGAAGGACCATGAAAGCCCAAAGTCCCAAAAAAAAGGAAAAAGAAAGAAATAATAATAATACAGAAAAAAAGAAGAGGATCTCAGAAGAAAGATCTTGGTTGGGTCAGAGGATATGCAACAAGAAGTACATCAAGGCCCTAGGACCTTGATGTGTCCTTTTGAAACCTTGAGAAAAGGACCTTGGCTAACATATGGGAATGCCAAGGTGTATGTTCAGATTTCCAGCAAAAAAGCCATTAAAAAACCAGCAAAACCAGGTATTATATTTGTAATCCATGGTCCAAGCCCGTGGGATCTCGAGTGGATAGTAAGGGAGAAGTGGTTTGGTCCGTAGGGGAGTGATTTCTGGTGAAAGGAGGATCCCAAAGGTTTCCCTTGGTTTATATATTTGCTTGGAATGCATAAACCAATGGAAAACTCAGTTCTCCCATGTGCATGACACCTCCCCACAATTTCCTCTCAATTGTCATTTTCAACTAAAGCTGTTATTCAGTACATTGAGCAGCCCACCCACTCCTTTAACTTTCCAAGAAGAAATCTTTCATTTATAACTAAATCCAAATGCCCCTTTTAAGTTATAATTGCCTAATTAAGCTAATCCTCTACCCAACGCACGTTTTTAGGTTCCAGAGGACATGGTTTTATCCATCAGACCAGGGATGTCCCCGCCTGGGGTACCAAACCTTGTCCACTATAAAAGGAACACTAAGGCATAGCAGAAGGGGGGGGGGGATGGGGATTCAAAAGGCGATTTTAGAGGTTCAAAAGATATATTCTTAGAGTTTTAAGAACCCTGCAAAGGAGGGGAAAGAAAAAAGGGACAAAACAAGAGAGAGCCAAGGAGTAGGAATTCGTCCCATATCCTTGAGATTATTCAAAATATCACTTAGCCTCCAAAGAAACATATGCCAAAAACATGCACACATCAGATATCACTCTCTCCCACAAAATCTTCCTCACCTGACTATCTTGGAAGCCAATGCCCAAGCAAAGCTACTTGGACTTTAGTTCCAAATCTCACAAGTCTTGTGCAAAAGCACTAAGTCTGTGAGAATTGGGACTAGGATCCTCATGGCTGACTCATTCTTATGAAATTCATTTGCATATATGTATATGTATTAGAATGTATATCCTAATTTAAGGATCTAACAATTATTTGAAAATATGTGTATTGTATAGTTGTTCTTGTGCAGGACCTATAGAGGTAAAGGGAAAGGACAAAATTTCATTGCATAATAAGCATGGAGAAAGATTCTACAATTCAAGGAACCAGAGATTCTGGGTTCCATGGATTACTGACCTAGTACACCTGGAAGCCACGACATCACGTCCGGGGTACCACGATATTACGCTCGGGGTACCAAGTGAAAGAATTCTTTTAAATGTTCACACAATAAAAGATAAGCCTCAAATACTCTATTGCAATCTCCTTTTCATTGTGAATATTATGAATACTTATTTTACTTATTTCGTAAGAGTAAAGGGTCATTTTATGACACTAAAACACTATAATGATACTTTATTGCTTAGGAGGAATCGCATTTTTGCCTTGAGGAGCTTTATGACTTGCGCACAACTTGGTTCATAATCAACCCCCATTTAGCTGTGGTGAACCAAGCCCAGTCCACCAAACAACAAGTAAAGGGCCCAGGATCCTTGTTTCTACTCGGGCCTGGGTACTGTCCAAAAAAGGACCCACACAACATGTTTGCTTGCATGTTTGTGTGTTTATGTGTAGTGTGTGTGTGTGTGTGTGTGTGTGGACTCAAAATTTATTAACTTACAAAATGTTGTCTCTTTAGGCTTTAAACTATACTTGCAGTGCAAGCAAAGTTAAAAAAGGGGCATCTGTAGATATTGCATTTTGTACCCGTTAATAAATTTTGGTCTCCGGCCCCAATGATGACTTGACATATGTCAACCAAGGGTAATTAAAGAATTTACCATAGTTTATAAGTAATCACAATTCAAAAGTGTTCAAATCACTTTGAAATCGATACTGAGAAATGACCTTTGCTCACTATTTTGACCATAACTTTTGATCCACAAAGAAGTTTTAGTGATATTTATTTCATTGGAAAGTAGACATCTTGGGCTTCAATTTGAACATAAATGTTGCCTAATTAGGACATATATTGAGTGAGTTATGACTACTTGAAGTTGGGATAACAGGGCAGTCAGATTTTCTAGGTTGTAAAACTTCATTTTAAGGGCCCAAATCATAATGTTTTGATGTGGCCCGGCCCATGGACCCTTGAGAACATCCAAAGATTATTAAAAAGTCTGAAAACTCTAATTTTAACTTATAAATACTCATCTTATGCCTCCAATCAAAACCCTAGCTAGAGAGAATGATTTTTTAGCCTCCATCTTCTCAAAAACCCTAATGCTCTTTTCCAAAACTCACACACAGCCCCTTAGCACTATTTTTTCAAATTAAAAACCTCTCTTTAGTTAGTTCTAAGGCGAGAACTATTTTCCAAAATCTATTTCTCAAAACCTTTTTCAATTAAAGTTTGTTCTTGAATTGTGACTACCTAAATTATTGTGTTCTTTTTATTATTATTGTCCTATCAATCTAATCTTTGTGTTGTAGGCACTAAGGGGTTGGTTAAACAAACTTTAAGCTCACAATCTAAAGTAAGGTGAGTGTTCTTTCCATGAACTCTTCCTTGGTTTAATAGGATTCACGAGTTTCTTAACATAGTTTTTATATTCATTATATTTGTCTGTTTGATGTTCATGATTATGTTTGATATTTTTTAATCTGATTTTAGATTGTTTATAATATGTTTTACTTTTTTTTTTTTTTTTAGTTCCATGTAAAGTTTGACATGTTAATTGAGTTAATATTAGTTTAGTATAATTGTTTGTTTTGTTTCATGTTTATTTTTTTATTATTTCTGTTTTATAAAAATCTATTATTATTATTATTATTATTATTTTTTTTTTTTATGAATCTATGCTAAAGGATGCATACACATCTTTGAGTATGCATATGCATGGTCCAACCATGCGTACGCATGATTGAGTATTTGTACGTACCCGAACCCAAATTAGGGCAAAATCTAGTTTTTATTTATTCAAAATCAATTTTAACATAATCTTTGATTCTGTTTGACTCTATTTTAGGTTAAATATTTAGGATTAATTATTTTCCATTTTTGTTTTAGTATTTTTTCCATGTTTATTCTATTTGACATTATTTCCTTGTGTGTTTTATTTAATTGTCAACTTGCCAACGTTTAATTTATTTTGTTTGATTGTGTTTTATTTATTTCCTTAAATATTGTGATATGTTTTTAACATGTTGTATGTGTTATTTTGATTTAAAGTGCATGATGTATGTTTAGGTTAAGAATTAGGGCTCTCTTAATAAACTCTTGTGGGTTCTTATTTTGGACAGTACCCAGGCCCAAGTAGGAACAAGGATCCTGGGCCCCCAAAGAGCTTTATACTTTTAGTTTGGTGGACTAGGCTTGATTCATCGCAGCTATGTTGGCCTAATTATGAACCTGGTTGTGCGCAAAACATAGGCCCTATAACACATACATTTTCATACATGAAAATATATACATATTGTAAAATAAATGGCTGAGGAACAATAAAGAAATAAAGAAAAAGCAGGTAAGGGCGTCAGGGATCCTCAGAAAATAAAGGGATATGTCATTATATTGAGTTTTGGTACATTAGACCCTATTTCTTGCTGGGATATGTTACAAGGTTCAAACAAGTTCAAAAGTCACAGACTTAGATAGATCTTTGTAGGCTTCCAAGACTTGTGAGGTTTGAATTCCCTTGAATCCAAGTGTATCCTTTAGCACTTATCTCAGGATCCCTTACTGTGTTTCCCTCTGATAGGCCAAAAAACGAATTGACCCCTTGTGATTAAATTAATTAATTAGCCAAGTTATTAATTAATCAATTTAACATGCAAACGCGTGGTAGCACAAACAAATCACCAATAAACTAATTATGCAGCGGAAAATAAATAACACGGTGATTTGTTTACGAATGGGGAAAACCTGACGGCAAAAACCCCACCGGGTGATTTTTCAGGTCACCACTCCGGAAACTCCACTATTATCACAACAAGTGGTTACAAGTAAAGGAATCCCAAGTACCTTACCAACCTACAGTTGAACCCTTACCCCAATACCCAATTGGACTTGTTCTGTAGTGATAGTTCCCCCTTTTGATGCATGGCTCCCAAGTATGTGACTAACCAATGCGCGGATCCTAGTACGCGACTTCAACACCAACAGAAAGAGAGGTTGGCTACAAAGTTCTTCAGTTCATCCTACACGATGAAGATCAAGAAGATGCTTGGTCACAAAACCCAAAGGTGCACATACACAGCAACTTCTTCAGAAGAGATGAACTAGGGCAAGAACTTCGTCTCTGGTCACAATTTGCTTCAACAGAGTTTTCTCAATGCTTGTGCAACTTGTGAACTGTTTTACGGCCCTTAAAACAATCCTTTTATATGTCTAGGGTTAGAAGAAAAGAAGGCCCAAAGACACATTCACGGATCACAAGAAATCAGATCAGAATTCTGATTTTTATAAACCTCGACAGATAGAAGCTGTCGAGAAGCTGTTGAGCAGGTGTCGAGCTTACGAGCTGGAACAGCTTTCTAAACCTCGACACATACTAGCTGTCGAGCTTTAGTAATCTTGCACTTTCAGCTTGTTTTCTTGGACAGATTTGAAGGCTTCCACACTTGATCTTGAAACATAGTTTCTTGAAGTATTTCAACACATCCTAGATCTACCCAATTACAAGTAAAGTGCGTTTTGTCAAAGGATTAGCCAATTACATAAAAGAATGACATATGTGTTTCACTTGTTTAAGAACATATGTCATTCTTTTATGTAATTGGCTAATCCTTTGACAAAACGCACTTTACTTGTAATTGGGTAGATCTAGGATGTGTTGAAATACTTCAAGAAACTATGTTTCAAGATCAAGTGTGGAAGCCTTCAAATCTGTCCAAGAAAACAAGCTGAAAGTGCAAGATTACTAAAGCTCGACAGCTAGTATGTGTCGAGGTTTAGAAAGCTGTTCCAGCTCGTAAGCTCGACACCTGATCAATATGTTCCTGAGGTTTAAATGAGTTTCTTAAAGACTTTTTTTGCTTTGATTAATTGTTGCTGAGTCCCCTTTGATGATGGTTTGATCCTCCTTTTGTAGTACCTTCCTAAGGTTTTTGGTGTGCCATTGATTCCCTTCATTTGCTGCCCTGGGTACCAGAACCAATGTTGTGTCAGCAGCATTGGTGGCTGGTCCTTCCGTTATTTTCTCACTACATTCTTCTTTTGAGGTTTCCCCCCAAAGAGTCCCCAACTGACCTTCCTCTTTTTTGGGGGGGGGGGGGGGGTCCTAAGGGCTGACTTTCAAGCTTCTTTCCCAATGCTTCTAGATGGACCTTTTCAGAACCCTCCTTTTAGCTGTTTCACCTTTTGTCCTTATCTCTAAATAGGTAGATTCCTCCCTGTCAAGCTGAAAGATCCTCAACCACCTTCCTTCATGGTTCACCTTCTTGCGTTTCCTAAGGTAGCTAACTTCTTTTTATCAAGTGCTGATTCCTATGTCATCAGCTTTTTTTCGAGTCATAGGCAGCGAATGGGACATGCCTATCTTCGTTCCTTGTGTCCATAAGCATGCTTCCTTGAGTAGTCCAAATCCCAACTGGTTCTTTCCTACATTCCTCGAGGATTCCCCCTGGTTCTAGCAGTTCCAAGGTATCCCGGTCCAGTCCTTTTCTAGGCTCCTTGGGAATTCTTCTCACAAAGGCTGGGCCGAGCTTCTTTTTTCCTTTTTCTCCTTTTCTAAGGCTCAGGGCTTTCCCTTTTCATAGGCTTGGGCTTCCTTTTTACTTATTTTAAGTGGGGTTTTTTTGGCAAATTGGGCCTTCCTTATCTTTGAGGGCCCTTTAGTTTTAGATTTTAATACTTGTGATATTTTAGACCTCAACATTTAACCGCCTGAGCTCATGGGTTACCTACAGCTCAAACGTGAGTAAATAGGATCTCCGTTTCTTTGGGACTCTTCTTTTGTTCACTGCTGTTGCGGGTGAATGGTACCCTTATTTTCCTCAAGATCCTCTGCCTTCCTATTCGAGGATCCTTATCCTCATTGTCTTTCCACGTATCTCACTCCCTTTGTAACTCCTCATTTTTTCAAGGAACGTGGCAATTAAGAATTAAGTGGTTGGGTAAGTTCCCCCCCCCCCCCTTTTACGTTTCCCATAACTCCATTAATAACTTCTACTCCTTTTCTACATCAGGAATCCTTCTTATTGTACTTCACTTTTCTCTTTACTTCCCCTTTCGTCTTTCTTTTCTGTTTCCAACCCATTTTCTTATCTTCTGTTTCACTGTGTTCATTCCATGGCTTCCTTTTCTTCTTCATAAAAAAGGAAGGAGCGTTCACCTACTCCTTTTGAAGGTGAGAGCTCCTCGACAGGGTCAACACAAGGTGAGGTGTATGAAGTCTCAGATCGCCCAACCTTCCCTCTACTAGACCCCTGGTACACCCTCAGCCTATTCTTTCCTTAGGTCTCTCATGGTGATGCTCCTCCCTCTCCTCATGCTTGGGTGTTTTCTGGTCAATCTGGGTTCACCAGCTTTGCCCAAGTCCCAGACCCAAGGATTAGGCAAGGATCTCGAGAAGCGGTTCCTATTTTCTTTGATTTCGTTCCTGAGAGGATCACTAGTTGGGCCAGTTGGGTAGATGAGGAACTGTCTAATGGGGGCTTTACTGGTTGTTTGGAACGTGCTGGGATCCTGAAATTAGTGGCGATTTCTAGGAATTTGGAAGGCTTCAAGGATGCCAAAGGTCTCAGGCATCTGGTATGCCGTTGGTCTCCCTCTTGGCACACGTTTTTCTTTTCTGTAGGTGAACTTGCCATCACTCTGGAGGATGTGATCAACAATTTCCTCCTCCTAGTGTTTGGTGACAAAAGTCCCTTCGACATCTAGCTTTCTGCTGAGGTTCTCACAGTTGAGGAACGACTTTTCAAGCATTTTGGTGGGTGCACCACTTCTTTGGAGGCAAGCCAGCCAAGATGGGGAAGTGGGTGGCAACCCTTTCTAAGGAAAAGGATAAGTCTGTCAGACAGGCTGGGTTCTTGGTACTATGGTTGAGCAAATTCCTCTTTAGTGAGTTTCCCGGCTATAGAATTAAGTCCACGTTCTTTTCTTTAACCATTAAGTTGGCTTGGGGTACCAGGTATCCTCTGGCCTCCATGTTTTTAGGTTATGTTTGTTCTTAGTTAAACCTGCTTCATGGTGATGAAGTTGAAGGCAACTTCTACTATACCATAACTTTATCTTTGCATTGCGCTATTCTTCAAGTATTTGTGTGGGATCGTTCCCATGTCACTTTGGCGAAGTGTAGGAATTTAAAGTACATGAAAGATAAGTTCCAAGGATCCCTGGATGTTATCAAGGAGCTATGTGGTAGTTCCACTAATAGGCACCCTATTATTTTTCGTTGGTCTAACCTGAAGGGTAAGGGCATTAACCTTATGGAGCTGTTTAATTAGAGGGGGCATTTGAGTTGGTGTTCCCCCCGGGAATTTGGCCCTGGATTTGCCTACGACTCTGTCTTGTCTTCATTCTTAAATTCCCTAGGGCACACCTTTGATCGGTGTCGAGGAGATGAGAGCAGCTTGGCGTACCTCGCTTGTACTAGCCCTTCATGGCTCCTAGTTCCTTCAACAAGTGGCCCTAAGTACACTCACTACTCTGCACACCGGGTACTTAGGTAGTTTGGCTTTGATCAGGATATCCTTCCAGTATTTAAGGAGGTGGTCCCTTCACTTCCATCTTTGGATCCGTTTTTTAGGCTTCAAGCTTTTTCTTACTAGTCACGGAGGAGCTCCCAGTTTGTTGTGCCAAATTCCTAACGGGTAGTCTTTGATTCAAATGGCTTTTCTGGTTTTTGGAGGAGGGTTCAAAAATCTTTCTTAGACTTTGTTGGTTCAGGTACGATTAGGAGGAATCCTAACCTTGATCTCTTATTTACTCCATCCTACAATAAACGCTTAGCTCTCCCTACTGTTGGTATTGTGTCTACTGCAATAAGTAGCAAGACTGGTTTCGTGGAGTGGCATGCTGCTAGGGGTGGCTAGGTGTCCTATGCTAGTGACTTCCCTACTTCTTGTTCAGGGAGTGACTTAATCGTTGGTTCCTCCATAGGTGTGCCAATTAAGAAAGGGGTGGTTGAGGAAGATTGGTGCTGCAACTCCTGTTGGCATAGGCAAGGAGAAAAAGGTCAAGAAGGAGACAGGCAAGAAATTTGAGGCTAAAGAGGGTGTTATAGGTACTAAAGCTAGCCAAGGTACCAAAAAGAGAAAGATTGCTTCAACTTGCAAGCAACTCGTTATCTCCGAGGACCCTAGGGAAGTGGACCCTTCTGCTGCTGAGAAGGAGGTCGGCCATCCTCCCGTCCCAAAGATCAGAGTGAAGACTAAGGTAGAAACTTCTATTCTTCAGATTCCTATGGGTTCCCTTAAGGGGGTCTCTTCTGTGGCTGTTACCCTTTCAACCCAAGGTTCTTTGGGGTGCTCTACCATTGTTCCCTACTCTCCCCAGGGACCTTTTAGGCGTACCTGTAGTAAGCAGAAGACTACTGTAGATCCTATAAAGAGAGAAAGAAAGGCAAGGCCTCATTCCTTCTTCTTTCATCCTTCCTTCCCTAATTCTTCTTATGCTTTTATTCTGTGGTTTGTCTTTTTTTTTTTTTTTTTACTCATAAGTGGTTTCTGCTTTGCAATCTAAACACAAGTGTGATCCGAAGAGAGCAAAAAGCCCTTCCTCTTGTGATGATGTGGTATGGTTCTTTCCCATCCCCCGTTCTTCTTTCTCTACTTTTCTTCCTTGGGGCTTGTCTCTTCCTGCTGTTGGGTTATCAATCACTCCCCTTTTTTTCCATCCTCCTGCAGGTGGAAGTGCCTCCCCCTGTGGCTAGTGGTGCTTTGCAGGAGGAGGTGGTGGTATCTCAGCCCCCAACTATTTTTGACGTGAAGGAGGGAGTCCCAAATGGGGAAGTGGCTAAGGAGACCGAGAAGGTTCTTGAGGTAGTCAAGAATGTTGAATCTGTACAAGCTCCCATCCCCTTAGTTGTTCAAGATCCTAGAGCTATTCAAACCTCTACCCTTAAGGATCCCACATCTGGGCAAACTCTCAACCCAGCTAAAACTGTGATTGTTGAGCGAACTCCTGGACCTGTGGTAACTAAAGAGTCTGTTAGGGCCACAACCTCATCTACAAGAGCAGGTAGGCCTCATCTTGTCCTTTATTCTCTCTTGAATTCATGTGTATCTGTATTGTTCATTCATTCTTCTCTCCCTTTCTTTTTGAAAACACTGCTTCTCCTTTTTTTTTTTGAAAACACTGCTTCTCTCTTCATGAGTCTGTTGGTGCCACAACTAGTAATGTTCCTAGTGCTTTATGTTGATGATATTTTATTCATTGGAAATGATGTAGGGGTAATGTCATCAGTAAAGGTTTGGTTGTCAAGCCAATTTGATATTAAGGACTTGGGTGAGGCTAACTTTATTCTAGGGATCAAGCTTAGCGAGATCACAAGAATAAGATGTTAGGCTTGTCACAAGCTGGGTATATAGATAACATTCTAGAATGGTTTAGCATGCAAAACTCAAAGAAAGGATTGCTTCCTTTCAAACATGGAGTTCCTCTGTCTGATGACCAAAGGCCTAAGACTCAAGAGGAAGAAAATATGATGAGACAAGTTCCTTATGCTTCTGCAGTGGGAAGTCTCATGTATGCCATGCTTTGTACTAGACCAGATATCTATTATTCAGTTGGCATGGTCAGCCGATATCAATCAAATCCAGGTTCAAAACATTGGCAAGCTGTAAAGCATATTCTCAAGTATCTACGGAGAATGGGAGATTATATGCTTGTTTACCGGTGTGAGGATTTGATTCCCATTGGTTATGCAGGTTCAGATTTTCAATCAAATCTTGATTTCAGAAAGTCCACTTCAAGTTGTGTATTCACCTTGGGAGGTGGAGCCATAAGTTGGAGGAGTGTTAAGCAAAATCTTGTATTATTGACTCCACCATGGAGGCTGAATATGTTGCTACTTGTGAAGCGGCAAAGGAAGCTGTTTGGCTCAAGAAATTCCTTTTTGATCTTGGTGTCATGAGAATGGAGCAAGTTCCTATCACATTGTTTTGCGATAATAATGGTGCGGTTGCACAATCCAAAGTTCCAAGGAATCACAAGAAAGGAAAGCACATTGAAAGAAAGTACCACATCATTCGAGACATTGTTACTTGTGGAAATATAGTAGTAGCAAAGATAGATAGTGCAAATAATCTAGCAGATCCTTTTACCAAAGCCTTGCCCCAAAGGACCTTTAAATCACATTTGGAGGGAATGGGAGTTAGATTAATGCACAATAGTCTTAAAGTCAAGTGGGAGATTGTTAGGATTAGTGCCCTTAAATCCTATTGTATGACATTATGTATGACTTAATATTGTAATTAATAAAGTTGTTTTATTATTATCTAAAATAATGGTAACATGAATATTTGGACATTATCATATAGTCCATGAGATGCATAGTATGTGATTTATGTGATTTAGTCACAAAAGATATAAGTCACAAGTTCTTTGTAAACTCAGAATTTTAGTTCGTAGTCAGTGATGAAATTGGGTATTTCATCTATGAAGACTATAACATATCAACTATGATGATTTGTCTTGATCAAGGAAGTGGAGACTTCAAGTTGATATATTGATATGTTTTAAGAGTTAAGGCATATTAAATTGGACCGCTATGGGATTTATTATTCTTCTAACGATTGTCAAATGAATAATAAATCTCAAGACTTCTATTTATATCAACTCTTAATCCTGAGAGAATAATGGACCTGATCATGAAGTGTAGGTTGCTTTGATATATCAGGAGTGAGAACTAAAGTCACGATCAAAATCTCAGTATATTGGGCAGCCACATTTGGTGTTAATGGAACATATATTCTCAAGATGAAATTCATAATCTCTTAACGGAGATCAGAATGTTAGGCTAACTACTTTACTAAGGAGTTACTAAAGTACATATATTTATGAAATTGGATTTCATAAATATATGATGAATAGCTTAAAGGATTAAACTGGGTACTCAAGGATTAAGAAGTAGTAATCTTCAAAGTGGCAGTCTACATTCATAACTTTATATTACTACGAATATTTTATGAAGGGGTTGCACGTACAATAAAGTCTTGGGATATAATCTATTACTAAAGCCTAGAGTGCAATTATATTTATATTGTGGCATTAAATATAATTAATGATAACTTTGGACTTGTCAAGAGTTGACAAAAAAACTCGAGGCCCATTGGAGCTAGTGTCTTATTTGTTCCCTTTTGGTCCCACTCCAAGCCACATACTAAAATCCAATTGGAATGGCCCAAGAGGCTAGCCCAATTAGATAATCAGTCATAAGGAGAGAAACATACAGATTTATATAATAGAATGAACTAGTTTTTATGTGAGTATTGGACACTCTCTTATTCTCCCTTGAGCATACACATATAAACATATTAAGAGACCACACTTCTTAGGCATCAAGTGGAATTAGAGTGAAGATTAAAAGTGTTCCTGAGTACTTCTAATCTTTGGTTTTGAATTTCACCGCACCAAGGTACACTCTCTTGTTCTTATATTCTGAAATTTACATAGTACATATTAACAATTGCGAATGAAGTAGATTCGTTAATTTTCCGCTGCATATGTTTTTGTATGCGATACAAACATGTATTTTACTAACACTCTCCTCTTCAGCTACTTCCTCTACTTCTATAGTTCCGCAAGAGGGCCCTTTACTGGTTGGTCTCATGCCTTAGTTCCTTTTTTTTACAATTCAGATTGTAATTATTATTATTTTTTTTTGAACATGTGAACTCTCACATTAATAGCTTCTTGCTTCTAGTAATGTGATGAGAATCAACAAGCATTCAAGGATCCATTGCACGTTTCAGTTGGGCTTATTACTAAAGCAAGATCCAAGAGGATCAAAGAAGCACTTAATGGGCTGATTCAAGAGATTTGGGCTGATTCTAACACAGGACATTCCAACCTTGGCCCAAAGGAAGATGAAGGTGTAATAAATTTAATCCAAGTTATTGAGGGCTAATCTGGCTTGATTGGGCGTGATTTATGGCGTGGATTAATGGCTGATTGACTTCCAGCTCCATATCAGTTAATAGACATTTTTCCCTATTCTGGAGCTTATAATTTCAGATCAAATCTACCTTAATTTAGGGCTTTTATTATTTAGAACGTTTTTAGCTATTTTCCTATTTTGGATCTGCTAATTTCAGACCCAAATCAACTTTTATTTAGGGTTTTATTATTTAATACGTTTTTTTTATTTATATTTTCTATTTTCAGTCATGTCTTATAAATAGCATGCACTCATTGTAATAGAGATTATTAAATAAAAATCAGAAAAGGTGAGGCTTTGCTCTTCTTTTGGTTCTTCAAGAACTGTGAACTTATCAGGGATTCTTCTTTGTGGCGTTCAAACTTTATACCTTTGGTTCGTGATTCAATTATAATCATTGGGTCAAGGTGTTACACTTATACCTTTGGTTCGCGTTTTGATTATAAACGTTGGGTCAGGGTTTCTATTAAAAATCTGAATTTTAGTTTTCTTAGGCAAGTATTCCAATATTTTTATTGGGTCTCAAAGCGTGTCAATTGAGATTCGCATCATAATGTGTACTTCCTTTCTTTTTGTATTCTGCCTTTTTCTCTTTTCCTTTCTCTCTGTCTTCGAAACTAAATCCTAAACCATGGTTCCTAAGGATTTATTTTGTGGTAGGTCCTGGGCCAGTTACTTTGTGAATTTTCTCCTACACATGTCTTGGGCCAGGTACTTTGGATACTTATTCTCATCCAAGTCCCAAGTCATGAACCAGGTGGGCTCCTGCTTTGTGACAAGTCCTGGGTTAGGTACTTAGAAGGCTTGTTTCCATCCCAAGTCCTGGGCCATGTACTAGAAGTTTTTTTTTTTTTTTTTTTTTTTATAAAAAAAATTAAGTACTGGCCCAAGTACTCAACCAAGATCTTGGCTAGACTTAGGCCATATTAAATAGTATACATAGCATTATTCAAGCATAGTTGTATAAATGTATGTGATGTATGTGTTTAAATGGGTGTCTAAAACATGATTATGGCATACTTGAAATTTTTTGTTCAAAAGAAAGTTTCATTGAAATTCATCATAATGACTTAAAGACATAGAAAAGAAGTGTGCCAACCATAGGGCGGCCTTTTCACATAGATTATAAAAGGGGTACTAGATAAAGTACTTGGCAAAACAAACATATGACAAAAGATATTGGGTGATAATGCCTAGTAAAATAAAGGGTGGTGGAAGCACTTAGCGAAATGGAGGATGAAAAAAAGGTCCCTGGGGTACCCAGAACTTCATGCGTAGTACTTCTTCAACCATTTTCCATTTATGGGATCTGTCAGGGAGGTCCCATCCACCTTTGCTAATAATATCCACTGTCATGGGCTTTTCTAACAACATAGGGGCCTTCCCACTTTGGAGTGAACTTTGAGGGTCCTAGGATATTCTTCCTTACATGTTCTGCTGCCCTCAATACTAGCTGCCCTTCTATGAAGATCTTTAGGTGTACTGCTTGCATACGCCTTGGCCATTTTCTACTGGTACATTTGACTTCTCCTTCTTGCAACTTCTCATTTTTCCTCTAGTCCTTCCAAGTCTATTAGCCTTTCCTTGGCGTGTGTGTCATTTGCATCTCCTTGGACCTCCTCGAGTACCACCCTTGGTGTGGGGATAGTTAACTTTACTGGGCTGATGACCTCTGTCCCATAAACAAGTAAAAATGGTGAAAATCTTGTAGTTGTCTTCAGGGATCTCCTACATGCCCAAAGTACATCTATCAAGTGGGAGCTCCACTTTCCCCCTCCTTTTCTTCAAGATCTTCAGTATCACCCTATTGGTTGCCTCAGCTTGGCCGTTTTCCTGTGGGTAATAAGGTGTGGATGTCCTGTGTTTGATGTGATACCCCTCCAATAGACTCCTCACATCCTTGTTTATGAATGGGGTACCGTTGTCGTTGATCAGCCTCATGGGGATCCCAAACCATGTGATGATGTGCTCGCAAATGAAATTTGAAACTGCTGTTCTGGTGGCATTCTTTAAAGGGATAGCCTCTACCCATTTTGTAAAATGCTTAGTGACTACTAGGATCCATATGTGGCCATTGGAAGGTGGGTTTATGGGCCCTATGAGGTCAAGCCCCCAAATGTGGAAAGGTCACGGTGTAGTCATGTCTTGTAGCGCGTTTGGGTAAGTGTGTATGGCATCCCTTAGTACTTGGCATTCATGACATGTTTTAACCAGCTCCTCAAAATCTTTCTTCATCGTAGGCCAATAATATCCCAATTGCAACAGCTATTTATAGAGCCTTCTCTTTCCCGGGTGACTCCCACACTCTCCTGAGTGAACTTCCTTTGCTGCCTCTCTGGGTTCCCTGGGCCCCAGGCATCTCAGGGGATCCCTGTTGTACCCTATTTTGAACAGGATCCCATTTTGAAAAAATATCGAACAGCTAACTTCTTGAGTTGGTAAGCCAGCTTTCTGTTAGCTGGCAAGATCCCTTAAGTCAAGTATCCCACAAACGGGATCCTCCAATCTGCTGCAACAAATACTGCATAACTTTCTTCTGTGTCCATCGAGAGTTGGTAATTTTGACACTTTTCCTGTACAACGGCAGCGTCTTTGTTCATGTTAGGCTAGTAGTACCTCATGCACTGCATTCTCCTATATAGACTAGCCGTTTCTATGACCCTACAAGTCTGGTTATGCCGTTCCTCCAATTTTAGCTTTCCTTCCTTTTCACTGATACATCTAGACAGGATCCCTCCGAGCAGCCTCCTGTACAGCTCTCCTTCTATTAAGGTCTAATCCTTTAACTCTTTGATATTTCTCCCATGTTATAAGTTCCCTATTTCTTTCTTTATCGCACTCCTCCAATTTTCTTCACCTGGTTCCTCTAGGAATATCCTTTTAAGAGTTTCTACAATAGAGGTTTGCTGCTTGTTTACCTTATCAGGGTACTCTCTTCCTTGAAGGGTATCTAGGATCCTAAGGTGCCCAGTGCGTTAGCGAACCAGTTCTCACTTCTTTAGGTATACTCCACGCTAAAGGTTTGGAATTTTCCTTCCACCTTTTGTGCCCAAGTCCGATAGGATGCCAAGCTTGGTTCCCTTAATGCAAAGTCCCCTTTGACTTGAGAGACCATAAGATTGGAATCTCCTAGTACTCTCAAGTGTTTAGTATCTATACCAAGTGCTATAGTTAGCCCGGTCAGGTACGTCTCATATTCAGTAGTGTTGTTTGAGTAAGGGAACTTAAGTTTGAAGGAGAATGGCACGGTGCCACCATCTTCGCAGCTCAGCACAACTCCTATGCTATTAGAGGCTGTTGTTGCTGACCCATCAAATCTCACAGTCCACTTTCTTCTTGGGAGCTCTACCACCGCCATTTTTCCCGAAATCTCCTTGCTCAATGGGCACTCCTTTTCCCCGGGGAACTAGGCTAACAGATCTGCTATGGCTTGACTCTTAACAGCCTTGGGGGTCTTTAGGCCTATGTCATATTGGGAGAGCAGTACTAGCCATTGGGTTACCCTTCCGGTCAGCAAGGGTTGATGGAGAAGGGCTTTTATAGGGTGAGACTTTGTTACTATGAGAATCTGATGAGCTGAAAAGTATCGTTTTAGCCTTTGAGATGCATAAATTACCACCAAACATGCTCTCTCTACCCTGGGATACCTTGTTTCTATATCTTTTAAAGCCTTACTCACATAATAAATGGGCTGTTCATTTCCTTTATCATCTTCCTGAGCCAACAATGCCCCAATTGCCTGAGAATTGGATGCCAAATACAATAACAAAGGCTTCCTACGTATTGGTGCTTGCAAGGTAGACAGATGGTTCATGATCTGCTAGATCCTTTGGAATGCTACTTGTTGTTCAGTTCCCCATGTGAACTCAGCTTCTTTTTTCAACAATTTAGATAATCCACGGGTGATAAATCTTCTGATGTAAGAGACCCTTCCTAAGAAACTTTTGTGCTCTTTGACTGTTGGGGGCCTCTTCATGGTTGTTATTGCAGTGGCATTGGCTGGATTTACACTTATGCCTCTGTGATGTAACAAGAACCTAAAGAACTGTCTAGCGGATCCCCAAAGGCGCACTTCAGGGGGTTCATGCGTAGCTTGTACATCCTGCATCTTTCAAAAACTCATTCAAGAACTTGGAAATGTTCTGCCCTGGTTTTTTATTTTACAACAACATCATCTACATAGTCTTCCATCTCTTGATGCATCATGTCATGGAAGATGGTTGTCATGGTATGCTAGTACGTGGCCCCTGCATTTTTAAGGCCAAAAGGCATCACAGTGTAATAGAAGTTCCCAATCAGGGTCCTGAATGCTGTTTTCTCGGTTTCATTGCCATCCAAATTTGATTGTGCCTACTATACCCATCTATGAAGGAGAACATGGAACTTCTTGCAGCTGAGTCTGCGAGGAGATCAATGTTGGGTAGAATTCACCCTTTGGACATGCTTTGTTTTGGTTGCGAAAATCCACGTAACACTGGATTTGGCCATTCTTTTTCTTCACAAGAACTATGTTGGAAAGCCATTTAAGGTGTTGGATAGGCCTGATGAATCCTATTGCCAACAATGTCTTGACTTCTTGAGTGATTTGAGCCTCTACCTCAGTATGGAAGACCCTAGCTGGTTGGATTACTGGTTTAGTTTCTGGATCTACATTGAGAGAATGGACCACCAACCTGGGATCCAGGCCAGGTATCTCATCATACGTACATGCAAAAACATCTACATATCTTTTCAGCATTCCACCAACTGCTCCTTTTCCTTTTCTGATAACTAGTTGCTAATAAAAATGGGTCTTGGTCGTCCTAAGTCAGCCCTCAAGTTTACTTCTTCCAACTCCTCTTTGGGCTGAATTTGTGCTTCCTTCTTCACATCCTCTGGGATCTCCTCTTGGGCCATCATGCAGTGTGGTGGTCCGAGACCCTCCTGTAAAGTACATTCAGGTCCCGCATACCTTCATAAGCGATATATTAAATTTCTTTTGGGTTCTCAGACTAATACACTCCTGGGATCCTGAGAAACTGGCCTCTTTCTTTTTCCTTTTCTTGTCCAGGAGATCCCTTAGATTGCGGGTGTTTCCCCCTTCTTCTTCTTCTAAAACAGGTGCCATCGGGGTCCCTGGTGTGGGGCATTCATCATCTAGTGTTAACTCATCATAGAACACAATTTCTACAAAGTTTATTTCTCCTTGATTGAAGGGATTTGGGTTGGCAGGGAGTCTTATGGGCCTCCCTTTCACACATCGGTGGTATGTTGATGGAATTAGGCGGTGTTTGTGGAGCCAAGGTTGCCCCAGCAAAATGTGATAAGAAACCTCTAAGTTGATCACATTGAACCGCATTAAGGCTACTATTGGGCCCACCCTTAAGGCCAACTACACGTATCCTTCAATAGATTCTACAGCTCCTCCAAATCCTGTTATCTCCACATGAACCCCCAGGATCCTCTTGCCAGCCATGCCAACAGCCTCTAGGGTACTCAGGGCAATGAGGTTGAGTGAAGCTCCTGTATCTATCAATGCTCTCCTAACCTGAACGCCATTTATGGTAGCTGTAAAATAGAGGGGTCTTTGATGTTCTGGGTATTCAACCTTCATATCTTTATCCGTGAAGGTTATTGCATTAGTTGTTTTCAAGAAAGCTCTACTTGCATGGGATTCCACAATGAAACATTCTACCCCTGAGTCTACTACTATGCTTATGACGGATTCTACTGCAATCCTTCTTGCTTCTAGTCCAAACCCTAGCTAGTTGAATAGGGACCTAAACTGGGGTTCTTTTGGAGGGTTCTGACTATGTTTGGATAGAAGAATCCCTCTGACTCTTCCGCTTCTGCATCAACTAGGTTCCCATAAATTACCACAGCCATTACCCCTTTTCCTTTGTGATTGGGCTAAGGGTTCCTTTATACCTCAGGTTCTCGTTAGGTAAGCTATAGAGTCCCTTCCCTTAGCTTCTTGTGGAAAAGTCTCTGGAGGGTCCAACAATCCTTGGTGGAATGTTTGACATAGTTATGGATCTTGCAAAACAAATGTTCTTTCTCTCCTCTTTAGTAGGCAGCCTTGACACAATGAATGGTTTGACAACTCCATCTCTAATCCATTTATCTAGGACATAGTTTAGCTCCTCTGTAGTACATGGGATCACAAGTGGTTCCTCGGTTACTTTTCCTTCAGGCCTTTTCCTCTTTTCCCCTGTCGAGACTGTTATGGCCTAAGAAGCTAGTACCCTGTTCATTTTCATGGTTAATGCTGTCCTCCTGGTTCTTTGCAACAAATTAGCAAATTGGGTTATGAATAGGTTTTCTAGATTGAGTCTATAATCAAAGAGTATGTTGGATATGCAGGTCTCTACAAGCTTCTTTTCTTCATGGTCTTCATAGCAATCTAAGGAGACATCTTCGAATCTTTTGATAAACTGAACGGGATCCTCTCCAGGCCTTTGCTTCACCATCTGAAGGTTTTGAAAAGTGACTTTATCTTCGCTTGGGTAGTACTTTGCACAGAATCTCTCCATTATCTCGTCCTCAGTCTAAATGGACCTGAGTCTTAAGGTGGTGTACAACGTGTATGCTTTGTCCACTAGGGACTTAACAAATTCCCTTAAACATAGTTCTTTATCCCCTGCATAAGGACCCATAGTGTGAATAAATCTACTCACGTGTTCTACTGCACTCCCATTCCTTCCATCAAATGGGTGGAATTTCGATGCTTCAAATCATTTAGGATAGGGCTTACTGAGGAGCTCTGTTGGGAAAGGTGGATCCAGAGAAAATTGCTTGGGGATCCCTGAGAGCTTCTCCCTTTCCTGTTTAAGAAGGGCATTCACATCTGCTAGGGTGAGATATTAGGGATTGGCTCCCCCTCCTACTACTGACCCTCCCTTTGGCTGGGCTCTCTCCTAATTGACTCGCGTCTCGTGCCTTGGTCCTAAGGCAACTTCATTTTCTACCAAGGGTACCTCGTTCCTTTGCCTAAAAGCCACCTCATTTTCTCCCACGGGCTCTGATGCCATGAGTGGTAGGTTAGTACCCTTGTTATTCCTTAGCCTTGGAGCCATGCTTTGCGAAGGGGCTGTTTCTTCCCTCTTCTTTACCCAATCCCCAGGGGGTCGCCTTAAAATGTGGGTTCTTATTTGGGACAGTACCCAGGCCCAAGTAGGAACAAGGATCATGGGCCCCCAAAAAGTTTTATACTTGTAGTTTGGTGGATTGGGCTTGGTTCACCGTAGCTATGTTGGGCCGATTACGAACCATGTTGTGCATAAAACATGGGCCCTACAACACATACATATTCATACATGCAAATATATACATATTGTAAAATAAATGGCTAAGGAACAATAAAGAAATAAAGAACAAGCAAGTAGAGATGTCAGGGATCCTTAGAAAATAAGGAGATATGTCATTACATTGAGTTTTGGTACATTAGACCCTATTTTTTGTTGGGATATGTTACAAGGTTCAAATATGTTCAAAAGTCACAGACTTAGACAGATCTTTGTAGGCTTCCAAGACTTGTGAGGTTTGAATCCCCTTGAATGCAAATGTATCCTCTAGCACTTATCTCAGAATCCTTTACAGTGTTTCCCTCTATTCTCTCTTTCCTGATGTTTAAATGAGTTTCTTAAATACTTTTTTTTCTCTAATTAATTGTTGCTGAGTCCCCTTTGCTGATGGTTTAATCCTCCTTTTATAGTATCTTCCTAGGATTTTTGGTGTGCCATTGATTCCCTACATTTGCTGCTCTGGGTACCAGAACTAATGTTGTGTCAACAGCATTGGTGGCTAGTCTTTTTGTTATTTTCTCACTACATTCTTCTTTTGAGGTTTCCCCCCAAAAAGTCCCCAGCTGGCCTTCCTCTTTTGGGGGGGTCCTAAGGGCTGACTTTCAAGCTTCTTTCCCAAAGATACTAGATGGACCTTTTTAGACCCCTCATTTTGGCTGTTTCACCTTTTGTCCTTATCTCTAAATAGGTAGATTCCTCCCTATCAAGCTAAAAGATCCTTAGCCACCTTCCTTCCTGGTTCACCTTTCTGCATTTCTCGAGGTACCAGGCTTCTTTTTATCAAATGCTAATTCCTAAGTCATCAACTTTTTTCTAAATCATAGGCGACAAATGGGACATGCCTATCTTCGCTTCTTGTGTCCATAAGCATGCTTCCTTGAGTTGTCCAAATCCGAGTTGGTTCTTTCCTGCATTCCTCGAGGATGCCCCCTAGTTCTGGCAGTTCTAAGGTATCCTAGTCTAGTCCCTTTCTGGGCTCCTTGGGAATTCTTCTCACAAAGGCTGGGCCGAGCTTCTCTTTTCCTTTTTCTCCATTTCTAAGGCCTAGGGCTTGCCCTTTCACGGGCTTGGGCTTCCTTTTTTACTTATTTTAAGTGGGCTTTGGTTGGCAGATTAGGCCTTCCTTATCTTTAAGGGCCCTTTAGTTTTAGATTTTAATAGTTGTGATATTTTGGACCTCAACAACTCTTTAATTAAATATGGCCTAGCAACACATAATGGAGGCCGGCCCATAAGTCGGGCGGTCATGGGTGCCTAACATCTTCACAAGCCATATGTAAACTTCGGACCCATAATCTGGTACGTGGATTCATGTGTGGAAGTGATTGGCCCAAAGGGCCCAATATGGTTCCTAGACCTAATCTAGGTGGCAACTCCATTAGTCCCTAACGCCAACTTGGATGACCCATCTGATTAAACAACTCTATAAGGTTGGTGTCCACCCCCTTCCAATTGGCCCAACGAAATATGGTGGGATGCCCATCAGTCGAGCTACCACCCAATCCCTTTATGATGTCTGGTGATCCTTGAAACTTATCCTTCACATACTTCAGATTTCTACACTTTGCTAAAGTAATTTGGGAACGCTCCCACACAAATATTTGCAGCATAGTACAGTGAATGGATGAAGTTATAGCGTAGCAAGAATTACCTTCTAACTCGTCAGTATGTACCAGATCCAACTGAAAGAATAAGTAATCGAAGAACATGGGGACTAATGGGTAATTGATGCCCTGGGCTATCCTGATTTCCAAGGGAAAGAATGCAAACTTGATACCATACCCGAGGAACTAACCAAACAAAAACTTGCTTAACCATAGTGCTATGAACCCAACCTTCCTAACCGACTTCTCTTCATTAGAAAGGGCCTTGACCTATCTCCCTATCCTCTTCAGCTTCCCACCAAGAGAAGCTGTATGCCCACCAAAATGCTTGAATAATTTCTTCTCAACCACGAGATCCTCCACCGAGAGTTGAATGTTGAAAGGACTCTCATCTCCAAACATAGGAAGCAGAAAGTTGTTCACCACATCCTCTAAGGTGATAGTAAGCTCACCCACAAAAAAGAAGAATGTATAAAGAGATGGAGACTAACGGCAAACCAAGTGTCTGAGCCCCTTGACATCATGAAAGCCCTTTAGATTCGTAGTCACTACAATTGACTTCAGGATGCCAGCACGCTCCAGATGCCCAACAAAGTCATCATCAATAAACTCCTTGTCCACCCAATCAGCCCAACCGCTGATTTTCCCAGCAACAAAATCAAGAAAGATGGGAACCACTTCTCGGGATCCTTGCTTGATCTGGAGATCCAATATCTCCTTTGGGTTTGGGACTTGTGCAAAACTTGCAAATCCAAGCTTCCTAGAGAAGATCCAAGTTTGGGGAGACGGAGGATCGGCGCCATGGGCAACCTAAGGAAAGAACAAGCTTATGGTGTACCAAGGATCTCGAAGGGGAAGGGCTAGCCAATCCAGGATCTCCTCTTGCTCTGAACCGGCCAAGGAGCCTTTACCCTCAAAGGGAGTGGGTGAATGCTCCTTCATTTTTTGAGAAGAAGAGGAAGCCATAGAATGTGCTCTTGAACGAACAGAGGAAGATGAGAAAGGAGAAAAGGTGGAGACAAAGAAAACCCCAAAAGAAAGGAGGAAAGGCAATGCAAGTCAGATGAAGCACAAGGAAAATAGAAGGATTTTGGAAAAGATATGACTTGGGAAGGAGAGGGTTGAAGATAAGTGAGAGAAATGACAACAACAATAATGGTGTGAGAAAAAAGAGGAAAAAGTTGAAGCGTGGGAAAACGAGTCAGTTGACAAAATTTAATTCTAAGGGAGCTGGCTGTCAGTTACTAATGGAAGTTATAGGGGAAAAAGAGAGAGAGAGAGAGTTATCGTGAAAAGAGGAAAAGAGAAAACTGATCCAACTGCCTACCTCCCATTCAAAAAAAACTGTCACATCTCCTTAAAGATAGGAAGGAGTCATGCAAAAATAAAGGGAGATTCTCTTAAGGAGAAAAGAAGAGTATCTGTTTTCTCACCCATGGGCTACAAGTAACCCACAAGCTCAGGGGTTTAAATGTTAAGGTTCAAAATGTAATAAGGAGCTAGGCCCTTAAAAAATGAGAAAGGCCCAACCCATGGAGATAAGAAAAAAAGGAAGAAAATCTTGGTCCTTAAAAATGAAAAAAGGGGGAGCCCCAGCCCATGGAAAGAAAAGAATAAGTTTTGGGCCTTAGGTAAAGAGGAGGTATGAAGGAAGTGTGGGCCAGGGGCTTAAGCAAAGGGTGACATCTAAGGAAGCCCCAAAAAAGAAAGGGGCGAGCAGGAGCTGGGCTGGAATTGCATAGGATCTGACAGCCTTAAGGAAAGGATCCCCGAGAAAAGGCTGGCAAAGGGGAACTAGGATGTGGACAACTCAAAATGTCATGCTCATGTTATAAGGTGGGCACAAAGGGTGGGGGATGTCCTATTGAAATCAGATGCCCACGACCGATAAAAGAATGATGGGGACAGGTGGTGATTTTGGGACTAACACCTGATGAAGGAACCTAGGACCTCGGGTAGAGGAGAAAAATGTGAACCAAGAAAGGAAGGTGGCTAGGAGCCTTTCTGACTACACTATCACCAGGAAGGGATCGCTCCATTTTGAGAAAAGAAACAAGTCATGAGAGATCAACATCAAAGCCTCGGAGCTTTAAGATGTCCTTTTTAAGGCCTTGGGGAAAGAATAAGAAACCTTAACCTTAGAGAAGCATTTGAACTTACTTAGAAGGGATCTCTTATAAATGGAAGTCAGCAAGTGAGCTTTAGGTAGTTGAAACCCAGAAAAGTGAAATAAAAGGAAAAAGGGTAAAGGACTAGCCACCAAAGTTTTCAGACATAACATTGGTTTTGGTATCCAGAACACAAAAGGGAAGGATTGTTGGTGTTAAGGAACATTCAAACAGCACTATAAATGGGGCAAAGCACCAGCCAAGAAGGGCATTCAGCAAAAAGCACTCAGCATACTAGAAAAAGGCACCAGAGAGAGAGAGAGAGTTGTGAGTTTAAAATAGAGTGAAGAGTGAGGCATTGTGAGGGATCTTAAAGTAAATACTTAAGGATATACTTGGATTCAAAGGGATTCAAACCTCACAAGTCTTGGATGCTTAAAGAGAGCTATCTAAGTCTATGATTTTTGAACTTTATTGAGCCTTGTGATATATCCCAGCAAAGTAGGACCCAATGTACTCAAATACTTAATATAATGAAGCATAATCTCACTCTATTTTAAGGATCTTTGACATCTTTTTACTTGCACTCTTTTAGTTCATTTGCTATTCCTTAGCTATTCACTCAACCAACATATATATATATATATATATATATGCTTATGTATATTTATGTTGTGGAGTTCACGTCTTGTGCACAAATTGGCTTGTAAACAGCCCAAGAAAGCTGCGGTGAGTCGAGCCCAGTCCAACCAACCATCAAACACCATCCTTGGAGGCCCAAGATCCCTCATTGCCATTGGGCCTGGGCACTATTCAAAACAGGAACCCACATTTCTTAAAAAATGAATGAGTAATTGTCCCATAGTTCTTAAAAGAGTTTGTTGTGTGTAGTACAACTTACCGCACCCTCCCTTAAAAGTTACTATAGCTTGTGAGTTGAGTTGAGTTATGGTGTATGCCTTTGCATTAGAATCTCTTTCCCTCTCCTTTGTATGTGTTCCACAAAACTTATTCATTGTCACATTAGTTTACAAACATTTTATAGTAAAATTTGTTGTAAATTAACTACTAAATTTAACATTTTCTTTTAAATAAAATTAGATTGTAGGGAATTTTTAATTTTGTTTTTTGAAATTTTTTTTCTAAAGTATGGATTTTTTTTTTCTTTTGATAATTTGATAGCTTAATAGGCTAGTGGAAATTTAAACCTTGAATGTTTTGGACTATTAGGATGTGTCAACTAATTATGATATTACACTCATGGTTAATTAAGGGATTATTAATCATGTGATAGTTTTGGATGGCTATTTTTTTCTTTAATGGAGGGATTGCTAATTTTATTATAACTTGTGAAGTGACGGATTGTGATTAACATGGCATCACTTTTATTGAAACTATTATTGACATTATTTTTATTTTATATTAGTCACAATCTGCCATATTATGAAAGTATTACAATTTTTTTTGTCTTGATAAATACTACTGTAAAATTTGTTTGTTTTTTTTGTAAAATTAAATAATTTGTTGTGATATTGTACCTATCGGCTGTTGCGGGTAAATTAGCTACTCGCTCTTGCCTGCTAGTGCTAAGGATGCTATAGTATCGAGTGTGTATATATATAGTACAGGGTTCAAATTTTCAGTCCAAAAAACGAGATTTCTGCAAATCTGCAATGGCAAATCTTATTCTTCCCTCCCTTGCAAGGAGACTGCAACGAACACCTACGCATCTGTTCCTACTCTCCCACATTATTCCTTCACTCTCTTCCTCACCTTCTCCTTCTTCACAACTCCCATCCCATTTTCTCTTTCACGCATTACATCAAACAAGTCTCATACCCACTCTTCAGACCCACCATTTCTCAACCTTCCAACCCTTCTCAGCTCATAACCTCGACGACCCATTTGATTTCAACCACCCCAGATTCCGAACCTATGATCCTCACGACCGGTTTCTTCTTCGATTCCTCGAATTGCTCCGAGAAGTCCCCCACTATCCCTCAAAAGCAGAGGCCATGACCTCTCTTGACGACTCGGGCATTGAAGTGAATTCAGAAATGATCTATTCGGCAGTTTGGGAACTGAGGGAAGAGTGGAGGCTGGCACTTTTGGCTTTCAGATGGAGTGAGAAATGGGGCTGCGCTGATGAAAAATCTAGTAATCTGATGATTTGGGTTTTGGGGAACCATAGAAAGTTTAATACGGCTTGGTGTTTGATTCGGGACATGCACCAGTCCAAAGTGGATACTCGAAGGGCAATGCTTATTATGATTGATAGGTGATGGTTTTCTGCTTTTTTTTTTCTTTCAACGTTTGCCTGTATTGTTTACCACCAGTTAACAGTATATGTAGTTATAGAACTGACAAGTTTGAGATACTCACTGTAATTTTAACTCATAAAAAGAAAGTTTCAACCTTAAAAAAAATTATTATTATTATGATTGTCTAAATTCTCTCTGGGTGCACTCACACAAGGTTGTTTGAGCTTTTGAAGTTCTAAGATTGTGACACTGATTTTTCTTATTCATTTTTTTATAAATTAATTTGACTTTATGGTTCCAATCATTCTTGATTTGTTTCTTTTAAGCTGAATTTCCTGTTCAATTCTTGAATAGTTCGAAGAATTCAATGTCATTTCTGATGGTTAATACGTACTTCTCCTTCCCCTCTGCCCCGGGCCCTATGAAGATGCAATTACTTGAAGTCGTTCTTGCCTTCTCAATTCTTTTCATTAAATTTAACTTGAATCACACCATATTTTGAATTGTTTCTGCTTCCACTTGATTAGACGGTAGCTGAATTCATATATAGGTTGGGTTTTCGGTTGGTTCTTAGAAGTTGAGACAACATGGGTATGGAATCTTTGTGTTTTAGTTTCTCTAGCATATCATACCATAGACAGAATGGCTTGGAACTGGATTATGTTTATCAAAATCCTGTCTTGGTTTATCAAAATCCTGTTTTAGTCTTATGTAAGTTTCTTATGTATATATGGAAAAAAAAAAGGTTTGTCTTATGTAAGTGGAGAAGAAATCAATATAGACTTACATTGCCAGAGACAAAATTATAAGAGAGAGAGAGAGAGAGAGAGAGAGAGATTGAATTTTCATGTGATATCAAATACTTATCAAAGTTCTTTTGAATTGATTTTTTTTTTCTCTCCTTTTAAGAGTTAAATCTTTTAAAAAAAAATTATTGAACTTTCTGAAGCTTTCTCTTTTAATCTTTGAGTAAGAATGAGCAACAATTACATTATTTACAAGAGTACTACTTAAATAGTTTTGATTTTTATGTATTTTAAGTACTGGTTACATATTGTGCTTTCTCTACCTTACTCAAAATCTTAATTCAAGTTGTTGTTCTTTCTTTGCTCCATTGGGGCAATAATCAGATATGCATCTGCAAATGATCCATGCAAGGCTATTGGGACATTCCACATAATGGAGAAGTTCAGATTGAGCCCTGATCAGCAAGCATTCCACACCGTCCTTAATGCTCTCTGTAAATATGGAAACGTTGAAGAGGCTGAAGAATTTATGTTTGTAAATAAGAGGTTATTTCCCCTGGAGACTGAGGGCTTTAACATTATTCTTAATGGATGGTGTAATATATCTCTAGATATATTTGAAGCAAAGAGAGTTTGGAGAGAAATGTCGAAATGCTGTATTACACCAGATGCAACTTCATATACCAACATGATTTCATGCTTTGCAAAGGTTGGGAATCTCTTTGACTCTCTTAGACTTTATGAGGAAATGAAGAAACGGAGTTGGGTTCCAGGCCTTAAGGTGTACAATTCTTTAATATATGTACTAACTTGTCAGAATTGCTTGGAACAAGCTCTAAAGATCCTGGCCAAAATGAAAGGATCAGGTTTGCAACCAGATTCTGCTACTTACAACTCAATGATACATCCATTGTGTGAAGCGAAAATGTTTGAGGAGGCAAGAAATATATTGACTGTTATGATGGAGGAGAATCTTGGCCCAACCATGGAGACCTACCATTCATTTCTTGAGGGTGCAGGCTTTGAGGGAACTTTGGAAATCCTTAACCGAATGAGGAAAGCTGGTTTAGGTCCTACTGGGGACTCCTTTCTTATAATTCTAAGTAGGTTCTTCAAATTAGGGCAACCTGAGAATGCATTGAAGATTTGGGTGGAAATGAAGCAGTACGAAGTAGAGCCCAGTCAGACACATCAATCAGTTTTGGTACAAGGGCTAGCAACATGTGGGTGGTTGACCAAGGCCAGGGAATTCTATGCTGATATGAGATCAAAAGGATTTGCAGAAGATCCAAAGCTTAAGAAGCTCTTGAAGGAACCAGCACGAGACAGTATGCATAAAGGCAAACGGCAGGTCCAACTGCTTAATAGAGAGGGGTGGTTGAATCATGGAAAAGGTAGTAGAGTGAGATGGAAAATTCATCGAAACAAATCAAGAAGGAAGAAGAAAGAAATTAAAAAATCTAACTTGGAACTTTGACTGGTCATGAAAGTCATGGAAAATTGACTATGCCAGTTCTCAAGATGATGAACTACTGCTGGTTGTACATACTGAAAGAGTGACACAAGCTGCTTCAATAGGTTTGCTTTGAGGAACCTCATAGCTTTAGGCCCTTGGGTTCTCACTTCTCAATTACTTATACAAATAGAATCGATTTGGCGTGTCATGAGAGAAGCAGCTTTGTCATTTCCACTCGGTGAGAACATTTTCTTTCCTAGTTTTCAAATAACTGGGAGTTATGCTTTCAAATTGTTGCCATATGCTCCTGGTACACTTTTATTTTTTTTAATTATTGTGGTTCATGGTGCCCCATTGGCAAGGGACTGCAACTTTTATTTGGTTCAATAACATTTAGCAATTGGTTCATGATACACCCTTGCCTCACCACATGTTTGGAATAGCATGCTTTCTATGTTTAAAATCTGGTTTTATAGCACAAAATGATTTAGAACTCTTGAAAGTTCCTAAAAAATTCTGTTAACCAAAATCTTCAACCCACTTATGGTGAAAACGTGCTGAAATTGTCCTTGTTCTTTTGTAATTTTTGAAATATTTGCAAATGTCAATTGATTGAGGACCATGCCTTATGAAGGAAAGGCCACTAGTTTGAATATTTCATTCCCTCTCCCATTGCACCCACAACTCACTCATGAAAAAATAAAAAATAAAAAAATAAGGAAAAAAAAGAAAGAAAACAAGTGTAACAAATCTTGTATATCCATGATTTTGTGGCACTTTGTCATTTTCCATAATTCCTAACAACAAATGCATGTGTCCTTCCACACAGTATAGAGGATTCATGGTTTTGTTTTTGGAAAGAAATGGGATGACTAATAACTCCCCAAATGGGCTGACATGCTCATTTGTTATCTATAAGCTTTATCCTTAAAGGTGTCATGGTTTTGCCATACGCCTCTCTCTCTGTTTCTCTTCACTGGATAGTGGATATAGCAAATATAAAAAGCAATTTTATGTTCTTTTTTATTTATTTTATTTTTTATAATCTCTTCCAGTAAAATTGGGTGGTAAAATGCATCCTTGCAGGAGTTAATAGTTAATACAACCGGGATTTGTCAAATGCATCAAATTATTATATAAGGAGTAGGAGAAAGTATATGTATATGATGTTTCAGAAACACCAACTCAGCATCCATTTGACATTTCAAAGCCCAATAGGAAAAGCTCTCACGAGCTGGGTTCATGCCCCACTCGTTATCAATGATACTGAATGGTGATACCCTTCTAGGCATTGGCGCGCTTGCAAGAAAAAGCAATGCCTTGTAGGCATTAGAGCATCAGCAATAGGAAGGCTAAATGCCAAAATGAAAGCTGCTTTTACCATTCAAGCCCAAAAACCCACTCCATTTGGCATTGTAAAATACAAGTATTGTAAAAAAAAATACAATTCTGCTACAGTGCGATTCTACATTTAGAATCGCACTGTAGCTGAATGGTAAAAGCAAAAAATATATTTTAATCACTTTAGTCTTCTCTCTCCTCTCTCTGTAATTATAATCTTTCTCTCTATCTTTCTGCATTCTCTTCTTCGTGCTCTCTTCTTCAACGGCGTGGAGGCAACGGCGTGGAGGTCCGTTGGTTGTGATTTTTCCGATGGGTTGGGGATTTGTTCCGATGGGTTTGATGGTGGGTTTCAATGTTTGATGGGTTTGTTTGGTAGTGGATTTCGGTGAAGATGATGATGACGGGTTTGGGATGAATAGAGACGGCAACGGGCGACGGCGACAGCGACGGGTTTGGGATGAATAGGGACGGCAACGGGCGACGGGTTTGGGTTTGGGTTTGGTGAGAACAGATGGGTTTGATTTTGGATTTTGGATTTTGATTTTGATTTTTGATTTTGATTTTGGATTTTGATTTTGATTTTTGATTTTGATTTTGGATTTTGATTTTGATTTTGATTTGGCTGGATTTTGCTATGGATTTTTCTCAGCAGAGGTGGGTGGTCTGATTGAGAAGCTAGACGGTGGTGGTGGATGGTGGCTGTGGGATTGTTGGTGGTGGCTGTGCTGTGTTTGGGTCTGGCGGCATGGGTTTGCTGCCTGGGTTTTTTTTTTTTTTTTTTTTTTTTTTTTTTTTTTGGGTGTTGATGGTAAATTATGGGTTGGTTGTGGTGGTGGTAGTGCGGCAGTGGTGGTGTCTGTGGTTGTTGAACAAAAATAAAGAGAGAGAGAATAAATAATGTGTTTAGTGTAAATGATGGTAATTGTGAGATATATTATTTTATTGTGTAGAAATATTATTTTAATGAGTAGAATAGAAAAATAAAAGTTGGGATGCTGAGTGTATTGTAAAATGGTATGGTATAATTGATAAAGTAGCTTTTTGTGGTAGTAAAATAAGATGAGATATAGAATTCGGATGCGAATGCTCTTAGCAAAAGAATTGGCCTTGCAGACATTACTAGCATGCTTGCAAGAAAAGGCAATGCCTTTTTTATGGAGCTATGGCCAATGGTACACGAAAAAATTGGTCCACATATATGGATAAATAATAAAAAGACCAAGCGAGTTCCATTTGTGGGTCTCCACATATGACAACATTGAATTGCTTTAATTCAAATCTATAACCTACTCAGCAAAAATAATTCAAATCGACCATGCTTTTGTTGATAGAAACCCATGTGATAGTATCTGCAAAAGGACCGCTCTCCCTGCGCATATTTATTCTGCCAGGTGTCAGTTTGTCACCTGCTAGTGGTAGTGCCACTATTTCCCCTGTCTAGTCACAAAAAGTATCCAACTCTCTCTCTCTCTCTCTCTCTCACTCACTCAAAAATCTCATCTCATCAATCAAGAGAGGAGTGGGGCATGACCATGTCCAGTTCAGCCCACCTGCTCATCTTCTTCATCTTCCTCGTTTCCACCGCTTCAACAATCCTTGCTACCGACCACATTGTTGGTGCCAAACGCGGCTGGAACCCCGGCATCAACTACACCCTTTGGGCCAACAACCACACCTTCTATGTTGGAGACCTTATCTGTATGTAATCCTTCTTTCTCTCTCTCTCTCTCTCTGTATATGTTTTACATGCTGGATCTGTTTCAACGTTCAAATCGGCAGATTATGCTCAAAGATTCTATTTCAAATAAGTAGATATTGGGTTAAAACATTCACAACCCCCACTTTCTGTTTTTGTGACCACTTTTTTTTTTTCCCCTAGGGCCAAAGTTCATATTTGTTTAAGAAAGGAAAACCAATAAACCTATGTCTAAACTGTTGGGAAATGAGTAAAGAACACATATCAAAGTAACATAACATAACTTGGGATTTTTATTTAATTTATTTTGAGGAATGAATTTCAAACATATGCATATTTACTTTTCTCCGCTATGTTTATATATTTATCTAATATAGTAATGTAATAATGACTATGTTTCTTTCCTAGTATTAATGTTGAGTTTGTCACAACAGCATTTAGGTACCAAAAGAATCAGTACAATGTGTTTGAAGTAAACCAAAGTGGGTATGACAACTGCACCACCGAAGGGGCATTTGGGAACTGGAGCAGCGGCAAAGATTTCATACCCCTGAATGATGCCAAGAGATATTACTTCATTTGTGGCAATGGTCAATGCTATAGCGGAATGAAGGTCTCTGTTGTTGTCCATCCTCTGCCCATTGAGCCCACTCCTCATATCTCACTGCCACTCAGCTCTCACTCTGCTGCCCCAATGCCAGTGCTTTTGCACAGGGGTTGGGGTTTCCGCCTTCTGCCTCTGCTGCTGTTTTTTTGCTTTGATTTGGTTTGGATCTGATTGGATGTAGTGCTGATTTTTTTTTTTTTTTTGCCTGGTCTTTTCTGAGATTGAACGTGGTCTAGACTTCAGATAAAGCTTCTAAGGGAAATGTATTATTTGTTGGAAAATTCTATTGGGCCTCTAAAATTTGTGGAGTGGTCAGGGGTGGTAACTACTTTTTGTTTTGTTTCCTTTTTAATTATTATTAATTAATGATATTTATTATGTTGTTAAAATTCATTACTCACATTTATTGATACTTTTATGAAGTAATTTTAACAATTTTCTAGACTTAGCAAAATTTCTCCAAAATTGGATCCAGGCTTGTTAACCTGCCCAAATCCAAAGGAAAAGTATGGTTGTCCTTCGGGATTTTTTGGACTGAAAAAACGAGTCGTTCCAATCCTATGAAAGTTTGGGTCAGTTTTCTCTTTTCTTTTTTTTCTTCTCACTTTTTAGATCAACTCAGTTCTCTAAACTTCTATTTTTATAATTTTGTTTATAGAATGGTCATAATTATAAAATTTTAGTTTTTTGTTGGCTATACTAAATTATATTAAAATTTTAAATTGTAGTTGAAAATATTGACGAAATTACCTACCAACTTGAGGTGCAATTCTCAATTATGAATATTTTCATTGATGGATCTAAAATTAACATTGAGTGGATTGAGATACAATTTATATTAATTAATTAATTAATTAATTATCTTTACCTATAATGTTAGTTTCTATTCTTAAACATTATATAATTAGTAATTTTTGTAGGTAATCTAACTTTACTTATATTTTACATGCAAAGGCACATGTGATGAGGTTGATAACATGATATGGTCCACCTTTTTTTTTTTTTTTTCTTCTTTTGTTTGTGATGATAAAATTAATAAACAATTTAGAGCACTAGCATTAGTTGTGCTAACAAAATATTATTATAACAAAAAGTTGCTTTATTTATTTTAACATATCACTTTTTTTCTATATGACTTTTTAGTCTATCACTTAGCAGTACACTTTACATCTTATCTTCTATTTTAAGATGTAACATATTAAAATAACTTTTAGAACTCCTTCAGTATTTTAAAAAAAAAAATTACAAATCTAACACCACCCCCGTAACCCACCACCACCACCACTCCCCATAACCCACCACTACCACAAACCCACCATAACCAATCACCACATAAAATCAACCTAACCAACATCGACCACTATGACTGTTGGGTTAAAATAGATTGATCTTAGTTAATCAATTCAATTACCCAAGTTGATTAATTAAGTCAAATTACATGCAAATCATGGAGGCACTAACAAATCATCAAATAAACTAAATGCAATAGAAATTAAATTAACACGATAATTTGTTGATAAATGGGAAAAACCTCTCGCAAGGTACCACTGGGTGAATTTAAGGTCACCACTCCTAAGAATTCACTAATCAATAATCAAACAGTTATAAGTATGAGGAATCTTACCACTACCCTGACCTATCCCAATATACCAACCTATAGTTGAACTTTTGCTTCAATATCCAATTGAACTTGATCTTGTTGCAGACTTTTTCCTTTGTTGCACAAATCTATAATTTATAACTGACTCCTTTGCTCAGATCCCAATACGTGACTAACTCCAACAACTTGATTGATTGTTGTTGGCTGCAAAGCTCTTCACTTCATAAAAATGAAGACCATGAAGTACTTGGTTACAAAACCCTAAGGCACGCAAACGCAGTAGCTTCTCATAGAGTGTATGAGTTCTAGGTCTTTGTTTCCATGTCTGATGACTTTTAAAATAAGCCTTATATATAAGTAGGGTTGTAAGAAGAGAAGCCCTAATCATTCAAGTCATTATGGGTTGAATTTCAGATTTGAGATTTCTGAAATCGTAGATCTCGATAGATCGAGCTTGTGTCGAGCTTTTCCATTAATCTTCGATAGCAACATCCGTCAAGCTTGTGTTGAGATTTAATGAAACAGTCTTTCTTCACTTGTTTCTTGGATCAACCTTCATGTCTTTAATGATATCACTTGTTATGTTTGAACAACATACTCCTTGATACATTAAACCCAACTTAGATCTACCAAATTACAAGTAAAATGCATTTTGTCAAAGGATTAGCCAATTACATAGAAATATGACCCTAACAATCTCCATTTTTGGCAATCCGTGACAAAACTACAGGCATAATTATGAGAGAAGTATAAAACAACAATCTCCATAAATATTACACAAAAAGCACATAAGTCTAACTAATACAATGAACTCTTGAAAAACTTTGTAAGAAGAGAGATCACGGCATGAAAGACTTGCAACCTGTCTTAGCTGAAACACTCAAACAAGATCCATCAAGGCATCAAGTGTGAAATATAGACAAGTTATATAAACATAGAAACATGTGCATAAATAGAGAAAAGAAACAACACATGTGTGATAAAGGTGAGAAACATACATCACCATATATATCAAAAGAATACAATGTATGCAAAGTGGTCATAAGACCAAGGTACGTATAATGAGAACTGTACATCAAAAACCTCACTACATATCTGAAAAGTACTCTCCCCTTATCACTAGTCTAGCTCTCCTCCTAACAACAAGACTATTCTCTCATAACCAAAACTATTCCCTCTTTTTGTCACGAGTGACAAAGGGTGAATCACTGAGAAAAAGTCATCTCATTATGTGCAAAGCCAGAAGCATCATCACTATCAAAGGACTTTGCAAAAGGATCAGGCAGGGGAGAAGGAGCAAAACCACCAAGATGGGACTGTCGGCGAGATATGACAAATCCTAGTGTTCATCTGACACATCTCATCAGAACGATGGTCAAGCCAACTACCAAAATCAGTACACATGAGCTGAATCTGATCCATGATGGCAGCGACAGATACCTCTACTTCGAAAGAAGAAGATGGAGCAGATGTAGAAGAGGGTCGAGAGGCATAGGCAGCATCTTCCGAAACTCGAATATCAGCCTCCTTATGCTGAGTGGAAGTAGACTCTTCTTAAGGCCGTTTGGCCTTAGAAGCCAACTAAGCAGTGCTCTTTCACATAGATTCTTGACTAATAGCACCCATGATTGAGAAGAGAGGGGCAGAAGGAATAGGAACGTACATACGTGTGAGAATGCGTGTGATAGCTGAAGGAAAGATAAGCTTATCACATCTAGCAGTGTTTTAGTAGATATTTATCATAGATACTATCATGTGTGAAGGAAAGTCTATAGAGAGACCTTCTAAGTGAGGGAAAAGAAAATGAGCACGAGGCTCAATGATAGTGTTATAGTGAGACCATGGAGTGAGAAAGGTCATCACCATATTAAGGATCCTCGAACCCTTAGCAAATTCATGTGTGGTGAAGTTAAGAAGATCACCCTACACCATGGTTTTCTCATAGAATTGTGAGGCCAACTTGTCTCGAGAGATGGAACGGAGACAAGGATGACTAGGATAGTCTGGATGAGCTACCTTAGGGACATGTAGTACCTCAGAAATGAGCTCTCAAGTAACTATGATACGTGTTCCTTAGAATACTGTAGTAAACTGGAGAATAAAGGCATTGATAGCGTGTATGTTGGAGTAGAACTTCTGTATAAACACATTGGGACACCTAGAGGGTTTTTCATAGAGAGATTCCCAACCCCGAGAGCTAAACGCATCGGAAGGGGTGTGTCTAGAAAATTAGACAAAATGACTTGGCGTTCCGAATGAATCGTCCAGTCACAAAAGTTCTCTTCAAAATCCTTTTGAGATTTCAAATCATGAAACCTATCTCTAGAAGGAAGAGAAGAAGAAGATGAAGAACCATGACGAGATATTGAGTTCTTTGAAGGAATGGATTTCTTGTGTGCCATAGCTGGAAACTAAGGGAAAGAGCAAATAAAAGACACAACAAGAAATGATAATCAAGAAAGATAAAGAAGGGGAAAAAAAAAAAAAAACAATGCATGGTAATGCATGAGCATGTAACGTGCAAAACTAAAAGCATCATGGGCCAAACCCAATCCAAACTACAGCACTTAGAATTTATAAATAGTCACACAATCCTAGAATGCATGAACATGTGAATAAAATGCTAGAGAATGCAGTGCATGCTCATATGATTACATCACAACAAAACCCAACCCAAAAATTTTCACAAAAACACAAAAACCCCCAATTTTCCTAAAGAAAGTAGAAAACCTAGGTCTAAATGCATGAAAGAAGAGGAAAAGGAGGGATAGAGACCACTTACCAAAGGATTTAAGCTTGTAAGAGGCCAAAAATGAAGAAAAAGGATTTTAGTGAATAACAAGGGTTTGGATCTGGAGAGAAGAGAAAGAGATCAAAATATTTGGGTGAGAAATGAACTGGGTCAAACCTCAAGTATATATAGATCCAGGCATCTCGATAGATCGAGGAGGTATTGAGAGGTGTTGAGAACAAAATTTCGATAGATTGAGAGGTATCGAAGAGGTGTCGATGGCAAAAATCTTCAATGTATCGAAGAAGGTATCGAGCTTCTATAGAGCAAATAGAAAGTTTAGAAATATGGCTCGATGGATCGGGCTATGTATCGAGAGGTATTGAGGAAAACCTAGAAAACTTCGATAGAAGAAGCAAGTGTCAGGAAGGTATCGAGCTTCTATCAAGCTAGTATCAAGCAAACAGAAACATGGTTTTTCAAGGAGGAAAAACAGATAAGATGATTGCAAATAAGATAGATACTGTACATGCAACTTAGATTTGTAAAACTCGTGTGGAAAGTGTGTGAGCTATCTAACAGTACATTTCGGTGAAAAAGCTTGAAAACAATAAAAATGGAAGCTTTGACACCATGATGTCGAGAGAAAAAGAAAGTAATGCAGGGAAAGATAAGATGACAATGGGATGTACGTGGAAAACCCTTTGAAAGGCAGAAAAAACCACGGGTGAGCGAGGATCAAGCTTTGTATTATGTAACAATGGAGGTTTCCCTCGTATAGTGGTAATATTCTCACTAAAAGAAAGACCTTTTCCCTATCTTACTTCCTTACAAACTTTCTCCTCTTTTCTCTATTTTTCTCTCTTATTTCTTACCCTAATAGTCTAGCAACATGTTCCTCTTATAGTCTGAGGAATTTTGTTAGGTGCAAGATGGATGTCACATTATGATTCCCTCATTTGAACCCTAATATAGCTACTATACTATGTAGTGGCTGGAGGAGAGAGAAAGGGCACGCTGAGGTCAGTATATCGACGTGAAAGGTGACCCTGCCACTATGTAGGGAGCAAACCTTGGACAAGGAAAGGGACATCAGGAGGTTTGAGAGCAATGCACGTGTCCCCAACAATGGTCCAGCACATGCATAGCCAACAGGAGGGAAGGATTTCATACCTCTGACCAAAGGGGGTCACTATCTCCCTTTTGTGAGTGCTAGGTATCCATGTCAGGTGCAAATCCCATTTTCTCCAAGGTGATCACACCGTTGGCACAGACCAAAGACTTGTTAGAGCATTCACATTGGGAATGGCATATGCCATATGTAGGGAAAATTTAGCATAAAAGCCCAAAACCCACCACACATCCGGACTTGTAAAAGCCAACTATTGCAAAAAAATTTGCAATTGTGCTACAGTCCAATTCTATATGTAGAATTGCACTGTATCTCAATTCTAAAAAAAATACTAATATTTTATTCACTTTCACTGTTTACTTTATCAATTCCTCTCTCTCTCTCACTGGTCACACTCTCTTAATTGTAAACAAAATTCTAATTCTTTTTTTTTTCTTTTTCTTCTTTTTCAGTTCACTCATTCAATCCCCCCCCCCCCTCTTTTGTCCCTTTCATTTTTTCTCTCTCTCTATTTTCCCTTGAATCAAGGGTTTCAATGTGGTGGGGATGGGTGATTGATGGTGGTGGTGGCTGATGTGGGTTTGTGGTGTCGTGGTGGTGGTAGGCAGAGGGCAGTGGGCATGGTGGTGGTTGATGTGGGTTTGTTTGATTATTTTTTTAATAGGTTTGTAGCTAGGTTTGTGGGTCGTGGCAGAGGTGGATGAGGCGAGCAAAGGATGGTTGTGGCAAAGGTGGGTGCGGCATGGCAAATATGGGTTGTGGCAGAGGTGGGTTTTTTGTAAATTTTGACTTGATTTTTTTTTTTTTTTTGGTGGGTCATCTTTTGGATTCGGATTTTTCTATTGATTTGATTTGATTTTGGGATGGATTTGTTTTGTGGGATCATGGTGGTGGAGTTGGGGGTTGCCGTGGTGATGGTGGTGGCGTGGCCATGGGTTTCGGGGCTGAGGTTTCTGGGGTTGCCGTGGTGAAGATAACTTTGGTTTTCAACTTTGGGTACTTAGTTCGGAGATAAAAATCAGTTTGGGTACTGAGTTTTGGAGATAAAAATCAATTTGGGTATGTTCTTCGTGGTGGTGGTGGTAATAGAGGTGATTTGGGGTTTTGTTTTTATTTGGGTTTTGGGATATATTATTTTATTGTGTAGAAATATTATTTTAATGTGTTGTATTGTAAAATAAAAGTTAGGATACTGGGAGTATTGTAAAATGGTATGGTATAATTGATAAAGTAGCTTTTTGGGATAGTAAAATAGGATAGGATAGAATTTTAGGATGTGAATGCTCTTTATCCCAGCCGACTGTCCTTTTCCTTGCTCATAGCCATTCCACGTGTAGGGTTCGGATCCAGCCATGTCAGCGTTCTCCCATGCCCTAGCTAGTGTACTGTACAAACACTAAACCAAACATCAAATAAGCATGTTGAGTACTTAAACACATCAAAAACTCTAGATGCAAAGCATTCCTAGATCCAAAAACACTTAAACAAGTCTAACCAATTTTATTTTGAAAAACAAGTTAGAACAGTTTAGTAAGCTTATACTACCATATGTATTCCTTGTGATGGCCAAATCACGTTATACCTGTACAATAGTATCAAGAGTGGCAAAGAGTTTGTGTGTTGTGTGTAAAACTTTTGCAAGAAAGCATAAGTGTCTTATCATATGAAAATAATGATATAAGAGAATCAAGAACATTCACACACAATCATAACCGTTTGATAGGGACCTGTAGACACTGCATTTTGTACCCTTACGACTCATGCCTCCATTCCCCTATGATGTTGGAGTTCTAAAGCCCAAGGTTGGTTTAGGGCCCAATCGGAAAGAAAATGACTTGAGGAAGTATTTATGGAAAAATATAACTTAATTTTGGAAGAATAAATCTATTTTTGGAAAATAAAGATCACGGAAACCCTAGGGCATGTGTACACATACACACGCATGCTCAAGATTTGTGTGAGCATGCTTTATGCATGCGTACGCATACACGAGGCACGCGTGCACATGCTAGAGTTCTATAAACCAGAAAGGAAAGGTCTTATGCATTAAAACTTGGTTTAGAATGAATCCCACATTGCTTGGGAACCGCCCAAACCCCTATTTTCGACTCTATAAAGACTGAAATGGCAGATTTTCAAAGGAGGACGAATTTTGGTGGTAAAATACATAAGATTCACTAGAAAATAGTGAATCAAAGAGGGAGTTTTTTCACAAAACATCCTCAAGTCAATATTTTTCTAATTGAGCCATTTTCTATTCTTGATCTTTGAGTTTCAAAGATTTACTAACTAATCTTGGTTTGGTTTTGACTAGATTGACTACGGGGAACGGTTAAAATCAAGCTAAGGAACTTTTGTTTTGAGGTAGAGGTTCTAGATTCATCTTTGTTTTACTCTTGTTTTAATTCTTGTTTTGTATGTTTTATTTGTTTTGTATATGCTTTAACATGCCTGTTTAGTTTAGGTTTATTTCGCTTTTCTGTATTAAGCATGTTAGGTTGTTAGATTTTAGTTTCTGCTAATCTTTTGTTTCTGTTTCTAGGCTAGGGTTTAGGGCATGTATGCGTGTGCACGCTTACTGCATGCATACAATTAGGCTGCGCAAGCATGCCCTATGTATGCGTACGCATACTCATGCCAAGAAACCCAAATTTGTGTCTGTTGCTTCCATTTCCTTTGTTTTATTCATGCGATATGCCTCTGTTTGAGTTGTTTTTTTTTCATATCTTTATTCCTCTGCTTCTCTATTTTGCTTTGCTTTGTCCTCTGCTTCTCTATTTTGCTTTGCTTTGTCTGTTTACCTCTTTAATGCAAATTAGAGTTTTGATTTGTTTGATTACCATGAACATGTATATCATATGAACATGCATTAATGCATAGGTGCTATGAGGTAAGTCATGCATTCACATGGACATGCATTGCTTTTGATATGATCTTGCCTTAGTGATGAACATGAACATGTTTGTTTGAATGCCATCTCTTTGATGTTTCAATGCCTTTGACATGTTTGTTTGATTCTGCCTTGTGATGTTTCTGCCCTTGGGAAATGAATGTTTAATTGCCATGATAGATGAATGCTAGGTGTTGGGATGAATATGCCATGATTGCTTGCTTTAGATGCATGATAGGGTGTATGTGAGTTAGGATAACAATATTGAGTGTGCCTTTAATGGGATTGTAGACACCGTATTTTGTCTGCCTTCAATTTGTGTGCCAGATCCCGAAAATCTCAAAAATATTAACTTTTCTCCAAGGGGGCGCAGAAACATCTAGATTGACGTGGCGCAACTCGTTTGGGCATCGGAGCACTCAAAGTGCCTTTTTAGGTCAAATTGACGAAAACGCCCCTGGCTAACCATAGGTTGACTGAAAGTCAAAGCTGGTCAAAATCATTCCAAAAAAACATTTTTCAAGTTTCTACATCAAACCTGAGCAACTCGAAGATTTTCATCAACTTTGACCAAGTTTGACCCGGAGTTAACTCTCGAGGGCCCCAAAACCCTAATTTTGATCTGACCATCAGAATGGGTTGAAACAAGTGTCATTCCAAAGATAATTGAATTCCTTTTCCAACAACTATTCACGGGTTGAAATTAGAGTCAAAATGGTTGAGATATCTTGAAAATCGTGCAAGACGCATTAGCTCACTTCCCGATGCCATAACTTTTGATCCAACTGTTGGATTTCAAATTTCTTTAGCTTTACAGAAACTACACATCTAGAGCTTTCCAAGGACACCAAGATCAACCTAAACCAAACTCGGAAAGACCTCCATCCAGCCATTACAAGGCGGTGGCTACTAAGTGGCCATCGGACACTAAGTGGCTGTCGAAGCTAAAGGGTCGCTTTTTCATTATATATACCCGCAGATCCCCATAAGATTAAAAAAAAAAAAAAAAATGAAATTGGGCATTTTTTAGAAAATTTTCTGGGCAGATTCTTTCTCTTTTCCTCTCTAAATTCTCTCTCAAACACATCAAAAAACCTTTGATTCCTCTCTTCTCTCAACAATCAAGAGGTAGTGTTCTTGCACTCTTTTTCCTCTTCTTGATCTTAGGACCTTGGATTTGAGGTTTAAAGGGTGTAGATGTAGCTTTTTAGCTACAATCTACACCGTTTGCTTTTTCTTGCTTTATAATATCCTTCATTGCTTTTCCTAGCATTTTCTTGCTTTATCTTGCTTCCTAGCATGTTCTATAGCTTTCCTAGCACGTCTCCTTGCTTTTTACCATGTTTTAATTCTTTGATGATGTTGGCCTAGTCTTCTTGGGCTAGGATATGCCTAAATTTTGTGTTTATGTTTAGATCTACAAGTGTATGTGCTCCTTGCCATGTCTATGCTTAGATCTACATGTGTATGTGCTCCTTGCCATGTCTATGCTTAGATCCATATCTTTATGTGCTCCTTGCCATGTTCATGTGTCTAGATCTACATGTTGGTTACTATGCCATGTGCTTCTAAAGCCTTTCTATCTCTTGTCATCTCCCTTTCCTTGTGTTTTAACCCTTTTGGTAGGGTGTAGATCTAGATCTTGTGGTCTAGGCCTACATCCATACACCTAGGCCTATAACAAATGTATCCATGTTTTCCTGTCTACATCTAGGCTTTGCCATGCTTTGTGCCCTCCATAGGCTTGTGCTTGTTGGTCTTTGAGGCCACTTGCTTGTGTGGTTACATCCGTCCCTCCTAGGGATTGTTTGGATGTAACTACTTGTGAGATACACCTCTGTGTTATTGGGGTGCTTGATACACACCTTTCTTCTCTTCGTGCGATGTTGATATGCTTGCCTTGCTTGCTTTGTGCCAACAATTTGGCTTTCTTTGCTTCTTTGCATCTTTGCACGCTTGCCTACATGTTCATGCATGAGTCTGAGTGTCATCCATACTTCAGTCTAATGGAACTATAGACATTTGATCCAAACCTACATTTGTCCTCCAAGGACACCCTCTTTTGTTTGATAACATGCTTGTTTTCCCCCATTTGGCACCTTTTGATAGCTTGTCTTTTTGCACGCTATCCTTCTATGTGTTTCATTGCTTGTCTGCTGGCTTGCTTCTTTTTTCTTTACATGTACACGCATGGAGCATGGAACTAGAAGCAAGGGTGCGACCTCCTAGGTGCAAGCAAAAGGGCAAGGATGCAAGCAAGAAGATGCAAGCCCACAAAGGGCAATATTCAGTAGATTAGGGGGGCCTAGCCCCCTCCTGAGTGGTTTTCTCTTTCTCTCTCTCTCTCTCTAAGCTTCTTCTCTAGAGCATGTATCTTCCCCTTCTCCTTGTACTTAGGGATGACAATTTTACCCCGCACCGCTTGACCCACTCCTCCTTGCTTAACCCCACGCGGGTTTTCCCCGCCCCACCAGGTGGGATGAGATTTAAGCCCCGCGCCATAAGGCTGGGCAGGGATGGGTTTAAAATTTTTATACCCAACCCGCCCCGCCCTTCCCCATCCCCGCCCCACATTGATAAGGGTTAAATTGTAATTTTTATCATACCCTAAAACCCTACTATCTAAACAAACATATCATCAGCTTATTTTATTCTAACCAACAAGGCTTTCCACCTTTTTTTTTTCCTCTAACAAAGTTGGAAATAAGGTACCAATTTTAACATTTGTTTTTGTCTTTATTATAAACAAATTTATATACTATTGAATCATTAATTTTGTATTATGAGAATTTTGTTTTTGTTATGATATTGTCTTGTTAATCACTTTAATAATATTATTCAAGTTTTGCTAAAAATTATTTTGATTTGATGAGATTAATTTATTTTTAATTTCAAGTATATTTTTATTAATGAAATAGGTTTTAGTAAAAACAATTGTAATAGTTGTGGGCAAATTAATAAGAAGTAGCATTTTACGGGGTGGGCCGAGGCTTCGCGAGACCCCAAGGGGCAGGGATGGGGTAAGAAATTTTCCCCCGTTATGCAGAGTGAGGTGGGGATAGGGTAAGACAAAACCATGCAGGGTTGGGGCAAAGACCCAATCCTTTGAACCCGCCCCGCCCCGCCCCATTGCCATCCCTTTGTACCCTTTACTTTTCCCGCTCTTTGCTTGGTCCGCGTTCCTTGGGTATGACAATGTCTATTTTACATTTCCTGTACCTTACTGGGCCATACCCTTGGAACGTTGGCAATGTCTGCTTTATTTTCTTACTCTGTGTGATAGCATTGTGCATGATGTATGTATGTATGTATGTATATATAGGCTTATGTGTGTGTGGCTGATTGTGCACTTTGTATGATGGACTCTTATGGTTACGTGAGTGACCCTCTCTAGCCATGTGTCGATGCCTCGTAGCTGTTCAACCACTCACCGTAGTGACACTTGCGCACCCTATACACACGAGCACATGTGTTGTGGAGGAGGTGTGTCGTACCTTGGGTGTGGGACTGGAATCTGAGTTGATTTTAAGGAAATTACTAAGGGTAAGTGAAGTCACCACCAATCATTGGGTTTTTCTAAGGTGTGATTGGTCACCTGACTCTATTTGATTTTGAAATTTCAAATAGCGTTGAAAACACTATGAACATTTAGACCCCCAATTACAAAATTACCAATTCAAGCTTTATATCAAACAATGTATGTGCGGAAAATGATAACAAGCTTTTACCAGAATTGATAAACAATCTAAACCATAAATAATCACAATCACAGCAGTAATTAAATGGTAAAGATAAAGGGAAGAGAGATGCAAACACAAGGATAACATGCGATGTGTTATCGAAGAGGAAACCGAAGCCCTCGGCGTAAAACCTCTCCGCCGCCCTCCAAGCGGTCAATAATCCATTAGAAAATGTAGTTGGGATACATGAACAACAATAGACCCTCCAAGCCTAATCTACCGAGGTACCTAAGCCCTCCAAGCTTCCTGCTCCAACGAGGTTGCGCCGAACCTTTTTCTTTTCTAACTTACCGGATTCCGCTACTAAACCATAGCATCAACAAATGAACATTGGTTCCTTCCAAATTGCTTCCCTTAGCACCAAATGAACCTTCTCACAGATGTGGGTGTGATGAGAAAAGGATTTGGTCAATGACCTCTCAAGGATCTATCAATGGAGAGGAAGAGAGTAGAGGAATTTGAAGAGTCTCTTAGATGAAGATTGGGGATAAGGCAATCTTGTTTTTCTCTAGGGTTTCTCTCTCAAAATTCTCTCTGGAAGCTCTCTACATTTCGTGGGAATAAGGGGTATTTATACGAGGATGAGAATGGAATGTGAAACGTCAGTTTTTCCCAAACAGGGCATTTTGGCGACTTGACCTCGCGACTGGATTGAGTCGCAAGTTCAAGCTGCGAGCTAACGGCCTGGCCAGCCTGTGACTTTTGTCCTGCAGTGCAACAGCTGGCGCGACTCTTCAACTTCTGACATGCTTGGCACGTGTGCAACTTCTGGCGACTTGCAAGCCGCGAGTCACCCGCGAGATCCAGTCGCGAGTCTCTGTTTCTTTACACAATCTTAAGCATTTCTTCACACTCTCTCACTCACTACCCTTACAAGTTTCCCACCTAAATACAGGGTTACTAAATGCTAAATTACAAGCAAATTGGCACGGAATAAAGCCAACAAGATGGTTGATAAAATTCAACCTTACATATTTTATTATCGATCCTAGGTTAGGAAAAAGGGGATTTTTTCCTAATTTAATATGGATGGGCAAAAAATCTTGATTCTTGAGTTCGAAAGTCTGGTTACATATGAGGAAGGTGTTAGGCACCCTAAAAAGCTTGTCCGTGGACAGTCCTTTGTTTTGGTAAAATCGTAATTTAAGGACATTGGCAGTTTAAAATAAGCTATTAGCATTAGCTTTCGGGGCTTTAAATGTGTTAAGCTTTGAGGTTTGGTTTTGGAATAGGTGTGGTCCCGATTGATGCTTCCCAAGTGTGCTTAAAGTCGCTACCAAATTTCTATGGCGAAAATCCGGCAACATTTTGCCTTATTTTCGTGATAAAAATTCGGCAGCGCTTTGCCTCAAATGCGTCATAGCACGCCAAATGCTATTCTTGCCAAGCTTTCAATGTGAGAATACGGCATTGGGGATGCCCCATTTCACGGTGAAAATCTGGTAGAGTTTCACGTTTGGTGCATTATGGTGCACCAGCAGGGTTTTGTGTTTGTGTATACGGCACGTATCGACATGCTCGTACTATGACAAGCAGAAGCCCTTCAAAGCATCAAGCATGTTGATGTGCGTCACATACATGGGAAAACCAATGTCTGTGACATGGATCAAGACAATCACACCGCGATGATCGTGCAAATAATATAGCATGAATATGCACCTACGGCAATCGCCTTAAGCACATACCCATACTAAAAGGTTAGGAGCTCTCATGACTAGAGAGGATCGCTCACGTAGCCACGAGTGTCCATCATACAAAGTGCACAATCACCCATACACACGCTGGCATATATATATATATATATATATATACATATATACATCACGCACAATGCTATCACACAAAGCGAGAAAGTAAACCAAACATTGCCAATGTTCTAAGGGTATGGCCCAGCAAGGTATAGGAAATGTAAATCAGACATTGCCATACCTAGGGAATGCACCCCAAGCAAGAAGCAGGAAAATAAAAAAGGGTACATGGAGGGGGACCCTAATATGTGTTCTATAGAAGAGGCTTAGAGAGAGAGAGAGAGAGAAAGAGAAGACCGCTCTAGAGGGGCTAGGCCCCCTAATCTACTGAACATTGCCCTTTGTGGGCTTGCATCCTTGCCCTTTTTTGCTTGCACCTAGGAGGTCTCACCCATGCTCCAAGTGTCCTTGCTCCATACGTGTACATGTAAAGACAAAAGAAGAAAGCCAGCAGACAAGTAAAGAAACAAATGGTAGGAGGAGCATGCTAAAAGACAAGCTAGCAAGAGATGCCAAACAGAGGCAAACAAGCATGTGAAGCACACGAAGAAGCAAAGAAGCATATTATCATACAAAAAGGGGTGTCCTAGGAGGACAAATGTAGGTTTGGATCGAGTGTCCATAGCTCCATTGGATTGAAGTATGGACGACACACAGACTCATGCATGAACACATAGGCGAGCATGCAAAAATGCAAAGAAGCAAAGAAAGCCAAAAGGGTGGCGCAAAAAAAGCATGGCAAGCATATCAACATCGCATGGAGTGTAGAAAGGTGTAAATCAAGCACACTGACACCACAGAGGTGTATCTCACAAGTGGTTACATCCAAATGAACCCTAGGAAGGAAGGATGTAACCACACAAGCACAAGGCCACGGAGGGCACAAAGCATGGCAAAGCCTAGATTTAGAGAGGCTAACATGGAGATAAAGCATAGAAGCATGCAAAGGAAATGATCCAAACCCTTTAATATAGGCCTAGGTGTGCGGGTGTAGGCCTAGACCACAGGATCTAGATCTACACCCCACTAGAAGGGCTAAAAGGCAATAAAGAGAGATATCAAAGGACAAAAAGGGCTAAAGTAGCACATGGCATAGCAACCAACATAGATTTGAGGACACAAGCATAGCACGAAGCACATAAACACATAGATCCAAGTGTAAGGACATAGATCTTAAGCACTAACATGTAGATCTAAGCACCAACATGTAGATCTAAGCATAAACATGGCAAAGAACACATAGGCAAGGAGCCTAAAAACATGTGGATCTAAATACAAACATGAAATTTAGGCATATCCTAACCCAAGAAGGCTAGGCTAACAACATCAAAGCGATAAATCATGGCAAAAAGGAAGTAGACATGCTAGGAAAGCTATAAAACATGCTAGGAGGCAAAATAAAGCAAGAACATGCTAGGAAAAGTAATGGGAGTGGATTGTAGCTAAAAAGCTACATCCACACCCCTAAACCTCAAGTCCAAGGTATAGAACCAAGGAGAGAAATATTGAGAGTAAAAACACTACCTTTTGATTGTTGAGAGAATGGAGGAATCAAAGGTTTTTTGATGTGTTTTTGGGAGAGAAATGTAGAGAAAAGAGAGAGAAAACAGCCTAGAAACTACTCCAAGACTGCCCAAAAATGTTCCCACTTCAAATCCGGTCTAAAAAAAGGACATTTTGGCTACTTTATAAGTCAAAAAATGCCCCGCGGCCCTTGTAGGGCTTCCAACTTCGAAGGCCTTTTTGAAGGCCTTCCCGAACTCGAATTGAGCTGATCTTGATGTCTCTAGAAAGCGCTGGATGTCTAGTTTCTGGAAACCTAAATAACTTGAAAATCCAATGGTTGGATAAAAAGTTATGGCCTCAGAAATCAAGCTGACGCACCCAGCACCGTTTTCAAGATATCTCATCTATTTTAACTTTGATTTTAACCCATGAGCAGTCGTTGGAAAGGTATTCAATAATACTTATAATGACACTAGCCCAACCCATTCCAATAGACAAATAAAAAATTAGGGTTTCTAGTGCCCCCAAAGGTTAACTTCAGGTCAAACTTGGTCATCTTTGGTCAAAGTTGACAAAAATCTCTGAGTGGCTTGGGTATGATGTAAAAGCATGAAAAATGTTATTTTGGGAGGATTTTGACCTTGTTTGACTCTCGGTCAACTCAAGATTGATCAGAGGCAATTTGGTTAATTTGACCAAAAAAGGCACTTTGAGTGCTCCGATGCCCGAACGGGTTGTGCTACATCAATCTAGATGTTTCTATGGCCCCATGGAGAAAAGATAATATTTTTGAAATTTCTAGGGTCCAGCACGCAAATCAAGGGTGGACAAAATACGATGTCTACAGTTGCCCCTTCTTTATTTGACATCTCGAATGCAATGAGAGGTGACGGATAAAGAACGTGATTTCGCATTTTGTTGCCCTAAAATTGTGTGGAGAAACTGCGTTGTTCTTGGATCGAGACCAGTTTTACCTAACTTGGTTGAGCAAAAATTTTCTCTGACATGGTCCTCGAAACTAGGCAAGAAACTCTAGTTTTTTTTTTTTTTTGGGGTCAAAAGTTGTTAGTAGCATAGCAAGTAGATAAGCATGCTAGTATTTATTTTATTTTTGGTATTTTTGCATATATATGTTTTTTTTTTTTAATCATTTATGCCATGATGATGTTGGAAGATATATCTACTCACATGTTTAAGTAACATAGGCGAACCTGCATATGTTGGATGCTATGAAAACACAAGAAAATCTATGAAAACTAAGTAGACATGAAAAACTATGCATGATAAAAAAAAATTTTGAGAGATTAAAAATACATCGATAGATGAAAAAAACGCCTTCAATAGGCAAGGAGCATAAAGACCCTAAAAGTGCATCCCTAACAGATCGAAACCCTAAAAAGTATCCCTAGTGGATCAAAAGCATTGAAGACATCCCTTAGTGGATCCTAAATCATCATGAAAACTCCTCCGTGAGTCAAGATCATTAACTAAATCCTAAGTAAATCCAGTATCATGGACAGATTCCCCCGTGGGTCCAAGACACAAAGGCAACTCCCTCGAGAGTTGCAAAACAAAATTCCCTAGTAGAGTTTGGTAAAACCCCCTTGAGGGTGGAGTCAACATCAATCCTCAGTGAGTCACAAGAAAGAAGAAGATAGTTATTCCCAGTGGAAGAAAGATCCCTGGTGAACAACACACCATTAGAAAATCCCTAGTAAGTTACCCCTTCCAAGTGGTCCATACACCATTAAGACTTCATGGTAGGTCAGAATCATCACCAAAACACTTCTCAATAGAATTATACTCCCCAGTAAGTCCTCCAACATCCCTAGTGGATCTTTCATCAAAAAATAGTCAAGCAAGTCAAAACGCCAAACTTGTGCACATATCCTCCGGGAATTGAATATGCAGGCACAAATCCTATACAAGTCAGAATTCGTGCACATATCCTCCGGGAATTGAATATGCGGGCATAGATCCTATACAAGTCAGAATTCGTGCACATATCCTCCAGGAATTGAATATGCAGGCACAGGTCCCATACAATACAGAACTTGTGCATATCCTCCAAGAATAGAATATGCAGGCACAAATCCTATACAAGTCAGAATTTGTGCACATATCCTCTAGGAATTGAACATGCAAGCACATCATACAGATTTCGCGCACATATCCTATGAGAATTAAACATGCAAGTGCGGTAGAAAAGGTAGAGATAAAGATAGAGACAAGGCCACCCCGAGGTAAGAACCTCACCAGAACAGGTAGAGATAGAGATGGAAGGCAAGTACCACCCGAAGAAGTTTAAGGCAAAAGCCCCAGATGGACACCACAATTATATATCCTTTTTAAGCTTGTAAGAGCACACTTGCTTATTTTTTTAAGCTCGTAAAAGCACCCTTGTTTGTTTGTTTGAGCTCGTAAAAACACCTTTGTTTTTTTTTTTCCTTTTTAGTGACTCTTGGATAGTGAGTCACTCGCCTTTTGCTTGCAATTGGAAAAACAGGTTCTGGGATAGTGAACCTGCCGTTGCTCATTTCCCGAGCAACAAAGGTAGGAATTTGGACATACAAAATCCCACGAAACTCTTTGGAGTTGCAGCCCACCCTATGTATGCATGATGTGTGTTGTGTGTGTGGGTTAGGCCTGAGCCGTATGTTGAAACAAAATGTTTTGTCTCTTATTCTTTTGATTCTGATAGGGAAGCTCACAAATCAAAAGAGGGGCATCTATAGACACCGCATTTAGTACCCCTTAAGACTCAAGTCCCCGTTCCCCAATGATACTGAATTCTAAGATCCAAGGTTGGTTTAGGGCCTAATTAGATGTTAAATTGACTTGAGAAATGTTAAAATGAAAAACATAACTTTTAATGAGTGAATAAATCTATTTTTGGAAAAGTAAAGCCAAGGAAACCCTCGCTATGTGCACGCAAGAATAGGCCTACACACACAGCTTTCTGCATGCGCACGCAGGCACGATCCTGCGCACACATAGCGAATTCCAAAAACTAAAGAAGGCAAGTTTTCTGCATTAATGTCAAGGTTTGCAACAAATCCCACATTGTCTTGGAGTCGTTCCAAACCCCTGTTATCACTCTATAAGTAGCTTTACATGGTATATTTTTAAAACACATAGAAATCCCACAGGAAAACACTAAGATTCACTAGAACTAGTGAATCAAAGAGGGATGTTTTCGCAAAACATCCTCAAGTCAATTTTCTTTTGATTAGGGCCTTTTCTAGCCTTCTTCTTTGTGTTTAAGATTACTAATCACCTTTTCATTGAATTTTGAATAGATTTGACTAAGGGGAACAGTCGAAAATCTAGCTTAAAGAGCTTTTGTTTGAGGTATCTAGTCTAAACTTTTTTTTTTCTTTTACTTTCTACACTTCAATCTTTCTATTTGTTTTATTTGTTTGTTATTTTATGCTCTAATATGTTTATGTAGCTTAGATTTATGTAATCGTATGTTTTAAAATCATGTTAGGTTGTTAGAATTTGTGTTTTGAAGCCTTGCCCTGTTTGCTATGTTTCTAGGGTTTCTAGGTAGAAACCCACGTGCGCAAAATCTTGCCTATGCACACAGGCTTGATTATGCGCATGTAGGGTTGTTCATGCATGCGCATGAACCAGCCCAGAAACCATAATTTTTATTTTATTTGTTTTTGCTTCTGTTTTCACATGCCATACTTATGTTTAGACTCTTTTCCATGTTTTTATATTCTTAAGCTTCTGTTTCACATGTTTAATTGCTTGTTTTCTTTCACACATTAGAATTAGGGTTTATCTTGTGTTTTCTTTGCTTTGATGCCATGAACACGCATTCACATGCTCATGCATAATGCCATAGTTGCTGAGTTGCTACAAGGTAAGTAAGGTAAGTCATACATTCACATGAACACGCATCTTTGAGTATGATTTTGCTTAACAATAGATTTGAAGATGCTTACTTGATGGGTTATGCTTAATCACATGTTTGCTTGAATCTTTTCATGTTTATGTCTCTGCCTTGTTTTATTGCTGTCGTAGATGTTCTAATATGATAGGAGATGCCACGCTAGATGTATGATAGGTTTACACTATGTTATGTCATGATTAGATGATTGCTAGGATGATGTGACATGCCATGATTAGATGAATGCTAGAATGATATCGCATGTATGCTAGATGAATGTTAAAGGATGCCATGCTAGATGAATGTTAGGGTCTATGATGTGATGAGATGCATGATTAGATGAATATTAGGCTTTGGTTTTTTGCCACGATAGATGTATGGTTAGGGATGATTGATGCCGTGTTATGTGTTTAGATACATGTTAATGTGTGTGTGAGTATAGATGAAATGTTGAATGTGCCTTTAATAAGGTTATGACATAAGACACAATGAGAGGAAGCCAACCTTAGGGTTGGGCGGTTTTGGGTGCCTAACACCTTCTCAAGACTGTACCTTAACTCCGAACCCATATCTCTGGTATTAAGATCAATGGTTATCCCTCAAGAGGACACTATATATATGGTTCCTAGACCATTGTAAAAACTAGATGGTGACTCCCAACGTTTTGTGGTGTCCACAGGTGCAACTCCACAGAGTTGCGTGTGATTCTTATGTCCAAAATCCCACCTTTGTTACTCAGGAAACGAGCAACAACAAGTTCACTATCCTAGAATCTGTTTTGCCAATTGCAAGTGAAAGATGAGTGACTCACTGTCCTAGAGTCACTAAAAAGAAAAACAAACATGGCAAACGATTGCAACCATCAACAAAACAAACAAGGTGCTCTTACGAGCTTAAAAGGATATATATCTATGGTGTCCATCTGAAGCTCTTTCCTCAAACTTCTCTGAGTGGCTTGCGCCTCAGGGTAATATTTGTCTTCTGTCTCCATCTCTATCTCTTCTATGCTAGTAAGGCTCTTGCCTTTGGGTGACATTTGTCTCTATCTCTATCTCTACCTCTTCTATTGTGCCATATTCAATTCCTTCAGAATATGTGCACAAGTTCTATACTCTTCTTTTCTGACTTGTATAGGATCTGTGCCTGCATATTCAATTCCCTCGGGATATGTGTAGAAGTACTTGGTGCTGTTGGAAATATGCATAAACGCAGCGAAAAATTAACGGATCTACTTCATTTAGAATTGATAACATACATTAAGTTTCAGAATATAGAACAAGAGAGTGTATCTTGGTGTAATGGATTTCAAAACCAAAGATCAGAAGTTCTCAGGAACACTTTCAATCCTCACTCCAATTCCACTATCGCCCAAGATATGTGGTCTCTCAATCAGTTTCCAAGGGAGAATAATCAAATGGCTTCACTCACACATACACACCATTTCACAATGGTGTCTCTCTTCTTTTTCTCTCTAATGAATATTCTGTATGTGTCTCCCTTTGTGTTTAACTGATTATCTAATTGGGCTGGCCTATTGGGCCTTTCCAATTGGGCTATATTATGTGGCTTGGAGTGGGACCAAAAAGGACGAATAAGACACTAGCTCCAATGGACCTTGGACTTTTCTATCAACTCTTGACAAGTCCAAAGTAATCATTAATTATATTTAATACCACTATATAAATATAATTACACTCTAGGCCTTATTAATAAATTATATCCCAAGACTTTATTATACATGCAACCCCTTCATAAAATATTCGTAGTAATACAAAGTCATGAAAGAAGACTGTCACTTTGTAGATTACTACATCTTAATCCTTGAGTAGCCGGTTTAATCCTTTTAAGTTATTCATTATATATTTATGAAATCCAATTTCATAAATATATACTTTAGTAATTTCTTACTAAAGTGGTTAGGCCTAACTCTCTAAATAACTGAACCCATTAAACTTATCTCAAGAAAATATTTTATATCTCCGTTAAGAGACTATGAATTCCATCTTGAGAATATATGTTCCATCAACACTAAATGTGGCTACCCAACATACTAAAGTTTTGACCATTACTATAGATCTCACTCTTGATATATCAAAGCAACTTACACTTCATGATCAGGTCTATTATTCTCTCAGGATTAAGAGTTCATGTAAATATAAGTTGTGATATTTATTATTCAATTGACAGTCATTAGGAGAATAATAAATCTCACAGCGGTCTTATTCAATATGTCTTAACTCTTAAAACATATCAACATATCAACTAGAAGTCTTCACTTCCATAATCAAGACAAATCATCTTAGTTGATATGTTATAGTCTTCATAGATGAAATGTCTAATTTCATCACCGACTACGAACTAAAATTCTGAGTTTACAAAGAACTTGTGACTTATATCTTCTGTGACTAAATCACATAAATCACATACTATGCATCTCATGGACTAAATGATAATGTCTAAATATTCATGTTACCATTATTTTAGATAATAATAAAACAGCTTTATTAATTACAATATTAAGTCATACATCATGTCAAACATAATGTCATACATAATATTATACATAACATCATACAATAGGATTCTAGGGCACTAATCCCAACAATCTTCCAGTTGCCCTAGAGATTATTGTGCACTAATCTAACTCCCATTCCCTCCAAATGCGACTCAAAGGTCCTTTTAGGCAAGGCTTTGGTAAAAGGATTTGCTAGATTATTTGCACTTTCAATCTTTGCAACCACTACATCTCCACGAGCAATGATGTCTCGAATGATGTGGTATTTTCTCTCAATGTGCTTTCCTTTCTTGTGATTCCTTGGATCTTTTGATTGTGCAACTACACCACTATTGTTGCAAAACAATGTGATGAGAACTTGTTCCATTCTCATTACACCAAGGTCAGAAAGGAATTTCTTGAGCCATACAGGCTCTTTTGCTGCTTCATAAGCAGCAACATATTCTACTTCCATGGTGGAGTCCGCAATACAAGATTGCTTGACACTCCTCCATGTTATGGCTCCACCTCCCAAGGTGAAAACACATCCTGATGTGGACTTTCTGAAATCTAGATCCGATTGAAAGTCTGAATTTGTATAGCCAATGGGAATCAAATCCTCACTACGGTAAACAAGTATATAATCTTTCATTCTCCATAGATACTTGAGAATATGCTTTACAGCTTGCCAATGTTTTGATCATGGATTTGATTGATATCGACTGACTATACCTATTGAATAACAAATATCTGGCTTAGTACATAGCATGACATACATAAGACTTCCCACTACAGAAGCATAAGGAACTTGTCTCATCATTTCTACTTCGTCTTGAGTCTTAGGCCTTTGGTCATCAAAAAGAAGAACTCCATGTCTAAAAGGAAGCAATCCTTTCTTGGAGTTTTGCATGCTAAACCATTCTAGAACCTTATCTATATATCCAGCTTGTGATAAGCCTAACATCTTATTCTTGCGATCTCGCCAAACCTTGATCCCTAGAATAAAGTTAGCCTCACCCAAGTCGTTCATATCAAATTGGCTAGACAACCAAATCTTTACGGATGACATTACCCCTACATCATTTCCAATAAGTAGAATATCATCAATATAAAGTATCAGGAACATTACTACTTTATCTCGATGTCTTTTGTACACATATGGTTTATCAATATTTTGTTCAAAACTAAATAACTTGATTACTTGATCAAATCTGATGTTCCATGACCTAGATGCTTGCTTAAGTCCATAAATGGACCTCTTCAAGATTGCCATTAAGAAAAGCAGTTTTGACATCCATTCACCAAATCTCATAATCATAATGAGCAGCAATGGATAAGAGAATTCTAATAGATTTAAGCATTGCTACTGGTGAAAAGGTTTCTTCATAACCAATACCTTCTTTTTGTGTGTACCCTTTCGCTACTAGCCTTGCTTTAAAGGTTTCAACCTTTCCATCTATCCCTCTATTTCTCTTGTAAAGCCATTTGCAACCAGTAGGTTTAATGTCGTTAGGCGCCTTTACAAGATCCCAAACTTGATTGGAATACATGGAATCTAATTCAGATTTCATAGCTTTAACCCAATGATGTGCATCTATATCATTCATTGCTTCTTCGTAAGTGTAAGGATCAGTTTCAGCCTCTTCTGAGATAGCTTCATAAGTTTCTCCCAAACCTATAAACCTTATAGGTGGCCTAACATTCCTCCCACTACGACGAGGCACCTGTGTACTAGACATCTCATGAGTAGTATCTTGTGGTGTATCTAATACAACCACATCATCCCTAGTTTCATCTATTGGTTGTTCAACTACAGGTTCATTCATTTTAGCCAATACAACTTTATTTCTAGGATCAAAATTATTCATATAATCATCTTCCAAAAATTTGGCATGTGTACTAACAAACACTTTGTTGTCTTTATGATTATAGAATAAATAACCCTTTGTTTCTTTTGAATACCCTAAAAACATGCATACTTTGGTTTTAGATTCAAACTTATCAGACTTCCTTTTCAACACATGTGCTGGACATCCCCAAATGTGAAGATATTTCATACTAGGCTTACGCCCACTCCACAATTCCTTAGGTGTGTTGGGAATAGATTTTGATGGAACTAAATTCAAAATGTGCATTGCAGTTTTTAGTGCATATCCCCAAAAAGAAATTGGTAAAGTTGAGTAACTTATCATGGACCTAACCATTTCCAAAAGAGTCTTATTCCTTCTTTCTGCTACACCACTCTGTTGGGGAGTTCCAAGTGCAGTCAATTGGGATATGATCCCATTTTGAGTTAAGTAATCCTTGAAATCCCCAAGAAGGTATTCGCCACTATGATCAGATCGAATGGCTTTTATGTGTTTACCTAATTGATTCTCAACTTCAGCCCTAAACTATTTTAACTTTTCAAAGGCTTTGGACTTCCGTCTCATTAGGTACACATAACCATATCTTGAGTAATCATCGGTAAAAGTGATGAAGTACTCATAACCTCCTTTTGCTTGGGTTGACATAGGACCACATACATCCGTATGAACTAATTCAAGCAACTCTTAGGCTCTTCTACCTTTTGCATTAAAAGGTCATTTGGTCATTTTGCCCTCCAAACAAGATTCATAAACTGGGAATTCATCAAAGTCCAAAGGCTTTAAGAGTCCATCTTTGATCAGTTTTTGAATTCTGTTTGGATTAATATGACCCAAACGCAAGTGCCAAAGATATGCATTATTAGTAGAAGGAAACTTTCTCTTTAATGATTTTACATGAGAGTCATTATCTCATTCAAAATTAAATAATTCATGCTTATTAGGAGTTAAAATATAAAGACCATCCACAATATTGCCAGAACAGATAAATACTTTACCCTTCTTTATTACAATATTGTTTTTAAGGATAACACAATATCCATGTTTACCTAAATAAGCTACAGAAATTAAATTCCTACGAACATTAGGTACATACAGACAGTCTTCCAATATTAAAACTCTAGACTCAAAACATAAATTATAAACACCAACAACTACAACTGGAATCCTGCTCCCATCAGCCAAAGTAAGAAACAATTCTCCTTCATTAAGTTTTCTGGTCTCCTGAAACCCCTGCAAAGAATTGCAGATATGATTAGTACAACCTGAATCCACACACTAGGAATTTGTGGGATTTTGTACCAAACATATTTCAAGGAAGAATGAACTATTCATACCCTTATTATTGGCAGCCTTGAATTTTGGACAATTCCTCTTCCAATGTCCTTTCTCACCACAATGGAAACATTTTCCTTTAAGCTTCTTTCCTTTGTCAACAACCCTTAAGACAATTTGTTTACCCTCTTGCTTAGTGAAGTCCTTCTTCTTCTTCTTCTTACCCTTGCCTTTCAACTTAGGTTGAGAAGTAGAAACTTCACCCACATTGGCTTCAACATTAGAAGTACCAAGGATGCCTTCCGCCGCTACCAATTTATTCATTAATTCAAACAATAAATAAATCTTTTTGTTCATGTTATAATTGAGTTTGAATTCCTTGAATGATTCCGGTAGTGACTAGAGTATCATATTCACTTGGGATTCTCCATCAATATCGGCACCTAAAACCTCCAATGTATTCAGATTAGAGATCATTGTAAGGCAATGCTCCCTTACTGAATTGCCTTCAGCCATTTTGATATTATAAATTTGTCTCATGGTTTCTTGCCTTGTAGAACGGCCTTGCTCACCAAACATCTCCTTCAAACTTAGCATGATGTCCGAAACTAGTTCTACATCCTGCATTTAATGCTGTAAAACATTTGAGATAGATGCTAGGATGTAGCACTTGGCCATTTCATTAGATTTCTACCAACAATCATATCGTTGTTTTTCCTCAAGAGGAGCATCTAATGAGGGAAAGCTAGGACATGGTTTAGTAAGCACAAATTTGTGCTCTTCAGCAGTGAGAACTATGTCCAAATTTATTTTCCAGTCAACATAGTTGGATCCAGTTAGTTTGTTTTGATTAAGAATAGTAACAAGTGGGCTAAATGATGCCATGTTCAAATCTGAAAATAATAAACATGAATATAATAAACATGAATATAATAAATAAACTGGACATTATCAATTTAGCATATAAAGATATAATATGGAACCTTAATAAAACCATAAAATAATATATGCAACGACAACCCAATCCATGTCTATAATTCCTTGGTAGCAAGTTTATTATAAACACATTAATTGATTGAGAACTATTCTCATTATTAATGCTATCATGATAACTCTTATCAAACACTAATAATATGCCGTATTAACTTTAGCCTCTAAGTAATAATGACATAGCTCCTTTGGGAGGTTAACATTACACTTAGTCTAGTGTATACCATTATCTAGAATCATGTGTAGCCACATTTCATCTCCCTTTATGGTGTTTAAACTTGTAGTACCATAGAACAAAACACCCTCCTTTGGGATCGCGAGGCATATATGCCAAGACGAGGTGCTTGTCCACACTACTTTAAACGGGTAAGTTCAATCTTGTAGTACTATGAAGTAAACACCCTCCTTTGGGATCGCGAGACATATACGCCAAGACGAGGTGCTTACCTCATACTACTATGAACTAATAATGGAGGCCGTGAGATGCAACCCATGTATCTCTCTCCCACTAGATGTTTTAAAATAAAGGTTTTTTAATTGTTTAATGCATATGTAAACTAATTACACATAGCCTTGCTCTTTATATATGTTATAAACAGGTGTCAGAATTTTTGGCGACTGGTTTTGGCGACTTGCCCAGTCGCGAGTTTTGGTGACTTGTTTTGGCGACTCGACTAGTCATGAGACCCCAGTCGCAAGTTCATCCAGAAGCTCTGGCGACTTGTTAGGACATATGTGTGTTCACTTGTTAAGAACATATGTCACTTATTTATGTAAATTGGCTAATCCTTTTGACAAAACGCACTCTATTTGTAATTGGGTAGTTCTAGGTGTTCTTAATACTTCAAGAAACAAGGTTTCAAGATCAAGTGTTGAAGTCTTCAAGTCTGTCCAAGAAAAAACAAGCTGAAGTGCAAATTCATTAAATCTCGACACCTTCTCGATAGCTACCTCGACACCTGCTATCTGTCGAGAATTATAAAATCAGATTTTCTGATCTGATTTCCTTGGGATCCGTGAATATGCTTTTGGGCCTTCTTTTCTTCTAACCCTAAACATATAAAAGGATTGTTTTAAGAGCCGTCAAATAAAAAACAAGTTGCAAAAGCATTGAGCAATCTCTGTTCAAGCAAATTTGTGATCAAAGACGAAGTTCTTGACCTAGTTCATCTTCTCTGAAGAAATTGCTATGTATTTGCACCAAAGGGTTTTGTGACCAAGCATCTTCCTGATCTTCATCGTGTAGGATGAACTGAAGAACTTTGCAGCCAACCTTTCCTTCTAAGTTGGTGTTTGAAGTCGCGTACTGGGATCCGCGCATTGGTTAGTCACGTACTTGGGAGCCGTGCATCAAAGGTGGGAACTGTCGCTACAGATCAAGTCCAATTGGGTATTGGGGTAAGGGTTCAACTGTAGGTTGGTAAGGTACTTGGGATTCCTTTACTTGTAACCGCTTGATTTGATAATAGTGGAGTTTCGGGAGTGGTGACTTGAAAATCACCCGGTGGGGTTTTTGCCGCAAAGGTTTTCCCCATTCGTAAACAAATCACCGTGTTATTTATTTTCCGCTGCTTAATTAGTTTATTGGTGATTTGTTTGTGCTTCCACGCGTTTGCATGATTAATTGATTAATTAACAATTTGGCTAATTAATTAATTGGTTTAAATCACAAGGGGTCATTCAGATTGTGGCCTATCTCACTCGCGACTTACCTCGCAACTTGCCAGTCGCGAAAAAACCCAGAAATAGCCATTTTTCTGTTTAACCGTTTTTGACGTTTCCAATGAACAAAACACATTCTTAACGATAAAAAACGATGAGATTAAGATTAAAATTTGAATTTCATTGATGTTAAAGTGTTAAAATTCAATTTTACATTATTAAAATCAAACTTAAACATCATCATAACATCAAAATCAGTTTTAATCAAACAATAGTTTCAAAAACTATAATATGCAGAAAAATGACTGCAGAATTTTCACAACTATGAAAATAGTTCTCTTTAATTCTGAAACTCACTAAACATATTATACAGATTCGAAAATGAAGACCGCTCTGATACCAATTGTTGGAAATATGCATAAACGCGGCGGAAAATTAACGGATCTACTTTATTCAGAATTGATAACATGCATTAAGTAAGTTTCAGAGTATAGAACAAGAGAGTGTACCTTGGTGTAGTGAATTTCAAAACCAAAGATCAGAAGTTCTAAGGAACACTTTCAATCTTCACTCTAATTCCAATATCGCCCAAGATGTGTGGTCTCTCAATCAGTTTCCAAGGGAAAATAATCGAGTGGCTTCACTCACACATACATACCATTTCACAATGGTGTCTCTCTTCTTTTTCTCTCTAATGAATATTTTGTATGTGTCTCCCTTTATGTTTAACTGATTATCTAATTGGGCTGACCTATTGGGCCTTTCCAATTAGGCTTTAGTATGTGGCTTGGAGTGACAAGTCCAAAGTTACCATTAATTAAATTTAATACCACTATATAAATATAATTGCACTCTAGGCCTTATTAATAAATTATATCCTAAGACTTTATTATACATGCAACCCCTTCATAAAATATTCATAGTAATACAAAGTCATGAAAGAAGACTGTCACTTTATAGATTACTACATCTTAATCCTTGAGTACCCGGTTCAATTCTTTTAAGTTATTCATTATATATTTATGAAATCCAATTTCATAAATATATACTTTAGTAATTTCTTACTAAAGTGGTTAGGCCTAACCCTCTGAATAACTGAACCCATTAAACTTATCTCAAGGGAATATTTTATATCTCCGTTAAGAGACTATGAATTTCATCTTGAGAATATATGTTCCATCAACACTAAATGTGGCTGCCCAACATACTGAGGTTTTGACCATTACTATAGATCTCACTCCTGATATATCAAAGCAACCTACACTTCATGATCAGGTCCATTATTCTCTCAGGATTAAGAGTTCATGTAAATATAAGTCGTGATATTTATTATTCAATTGACAGTCGTTAGGAGAATAATAAATCTCACAGCAGTCCAGTTCAATATATCTTAACTCTTAAAACATATCAACATATCAACTAGAAGTCTCCACTTCCATGAGAAAGACAAATCATCTTAGTTGATATGTTATAGTCTTCACAGATGAAATGCCCAATTTCATCACCGACTATGAACTAAAATTCAGAGTTTACAAAGAACTTGTGACTTATATTTTTTGTGACTAAATCACATAAATCACATACTATACATCTCATGAACTAAATGATAATGTCCGAATATTCATGTTACGATTATTTTAGATAATAATGAAACAACTTTATTAATTATAATACTAAGTTATACATCATGTCAAACATAATGTTATACATAATATCATACATAACATCATACAATAGGATTCTAGGGCACTAATCACAACAGGTGTGTCATCTACTGGGGAGAATGACTTGTTGAGAAGTGTTGGTGGCCTACAGGGGAGTTGTCTTGGTGTTTTTGAACTACGAGAAAGTCTTTAATGGTGTGTAGGCCATTGGGGAAAATTGTATTCTTCTCCTTCATAACTCACTGGGGAACTAGTGTTGATTCTACTCACAAGGGAGTTTCCTCAACTCCATGGGGGAATTTCTTTCTTCATAACCCTTGAAGGAAGGGGAGTCCTCCATGATATTTTGGGAGAAAGTGTAATTTGTAACTTGCTAGGGATTTGGTTGATGGTCTTAACTCACGAGGGAGTTTCTTTAGTGATTTCTGATCTGTTGAGGGATGTTCTTGATCCTTACAATTAACTGGGGTGCCTTGAGAGTCCTTGTGTCTTCTACCCAACTAAAGGTGTTTCTGTCATTTTGGATGAATTTTTGAATTTTTCTTCTTACTTTCTAACTTCTAGGAGTCCACTGGGGATGTAAAGTTGTGATTTACAACTGTGTATTTTGTTGGCTTTTATTCCGTGCCAAATTTGATTGTAATTCTTATAAATCGTTTATACCCTGTACTTATTGTGGGAATTGATGTAAGGGTTGTGTGATAGAGAGTGTGTGAAGACTCAAGCAAAATTGGAAGCTGAAGGAATCTCGCGGGTATGTCGCGACTAAGCTTCCCGCGAAGTGAGGCATGTGCCCTGCACATGCTGGAATGCGAAGAGTCAGGCCAGGTGGAGACAGCTGTCTCTCGCGAGTATCTCGTGGGTAAGGCCTTCCCGCGAGACACCCGCGAGACATGCTGTTCTGCCAGCCTGTACTGACTGACTCACACATTTTGCACCTATCCTATATAAACCCTCATTACCCACAAATGTTGAGGAATGCTTCAGAGAGAAAACCCTAGCCAAACACATTTGCAATTAGAGATTGTCATCCCCACCTTTCTCTATACACTTGCTTGTGGTATCTCCTCAACTCTTCCCTCTCCATTTCCACACCATTGAGAGGTTGATAGCCCAAACACTTACCACACCTTTTGAGAGTGTTGAGTGACGTTTTGGTGCTGCTGGGAAGCATTGGAAGAAGCCAAGGATGGCAGATGCAACATGGAGCTTGTTGCGGGATCCGGAGAGCTAGACAAGACACGGTTCCGAGAAGCCTTGTTGGAGTAGGAGCTTGGAGGGCTTAGGTGCATCGGGTAGATTAGGCTTGGAGGGTCTCTTGCTTACTCATGTATCCCAACTGATTGTCTAGTGGATCGATTTCCGCTTGGAGGGCGGCGGAGAGGTTTTTCGCCGAGTTCTTCGGTTTCCTCTTCGAAAACACGTCTTGGTGTTTTCTGTGTTTGCATCTCTTTTCCCTACTCTTTTATATTCCATTATACTACTGTGTTATTAGTTTATGAATTAGAGTAGTTTATTTGTTCATCCGCTCGCTTTTACACTATTCCGCACTTTATATTAAAGTTGTGTAAAATCTATCGAGCCGTATTTTTTAATCGGGGGTCTAAACAGCTCTTGTGTTATTCAACACGTTTTCGAGCTTTCAATTGGTATCAGAGCGGGTACACTTGCTTGGTTTAAATACCTTAGTGTGATCCTTGACCCTATTTGAGATGGACCGATCTCAATCGCTCAATGTTCCACCATTCTTTGATGGGAACAATTACGCATTCTGGAAAGTCAGAATGAGAGCATTTCTATGCTCTATAGAAGATACCGTTTGGGATGCGGTAGAGCTCGGCTGGACTAAGCCGGAAGCTCCTAAGGCTAATTGGGATAAGGCGGCCCTTGCAGCAGCCAATGCTAATAGTAAAGCTTTAAATGCTATATTTTGTGCTGTGTCTCCTGATGAATTCCACAGGATCTCTCACATGACGGTAGCCAAAGAAGCTTGGGAGATTTTGGAGACCACTTATGAGGGTACAAAGAAAGTTAAGGATACAAAGCTTCAGATGCTTACCACCAAATTCGAAGAGCTCAAGATGGGTGATGATGAACCGTTTGATTCATTCTATGGGAAGCTCAATGAAATTGTAATTGCTAAACTCAATCTTGGGGAGAAGATTGAAGATGCTAAGGTGGTGAGAAAAGTATTGAGGTCCTTGCCTGAAAGTTTTAGAGCAAAAGTTACAGCCATAGAGGAAAGCAAGGATTTGGATGAGATTAAAATTCAAGAATTAGTTGGGTCTCTCCAGACATATCAGATGGGACTACCTTCCCATAAGATGAGTAAATCACTTGCTCTTAAAACCATCACCGAAAGGATGGGTGATTCCTCCGAAGAAGATGGGGTGGAGAAGGAAGTAGCATTTCTTGCGAAAAACTTCCGCAAATTTCTGAAGATGAAGAACAGTGGGAAACCATTCAACAAAGGAAAATTTTCATCTTCAAGAGGTGATAGGAAAGAGTTTACAAGAAAAGAAGGGAGGGAGTCTCAACCTTCTTCAGAAATTATATGCTATGAGTGCAATGGCCACGGACATCTAAAGAAGGAGTGTCCAAATTTTCTGAGGGAAAAAGGCAAAGCTTATGCCACGACACTCAGTGATTCAGACTCCTCTGATTCTGACTCGGAAGAGAGCTGTGACGGAGAGGGAAATTACTCCGCATTCATGACCATTGCTCATGTGGAGTCATCGGATGATTTGGGTGCTCTTGTGAAGGAGCTTGGTGAGCATTCGGATTCAGAGTCTATTGGGAATGTAGAAGAATCAGATGCTGAAGAAGAAGAAGAGAATACAGCTAATCTTCAAGAAAATTACTCTTTACTTCTTGAGAAGTCTGGAGAGTATACCAGAATAGCCAAGGCAGCTGTAAGGAAAATGAAGAAGGCTGAGGAAGATTACCGAAGTCTCATGGTCAGATATAAAGAGGCTAAGTGTGAGATTGAGATAATAAATGGCGAGTTGTCTGAAGCCTATACGAAGGTGAGGTTTCTTGAGCAAGAGGTAGTGCAAGCTTATGCCAAGATAGAGAGAGTCTCCTCCCAGAAGTTAGATGATGTTATCTCATCTCAAAAACCTTCTTCAGACAAGTCCGGGTTGGGATACACCGGAGGAAGCAGCTCATCAGCCAAAGCTACCAAAGAAGTGAAGTTTGTGAAGGTCGTAGTGCCTATTGTAGAAGAAACCATCCCTGAGAATGTTAAGGCTGAGAAGAAGAATGTGAGTGAGCAACGGATGGTGAATAAGCCCCGAAATCACTCCATGGGTAGACATGAAACCAGAGGAAGATCTCTCCCAAGATCACAACGGAGTCCTAGAACGGACTATGTGTGTCATTACTGCGGAATGCAAGGACATACCAGACCCAACTGTCAAAAGCTGAGATCAGACAACAATTCAAGCGCACCTCGGTCACGAGGAAGGAGAAATGACATGAGGTCTTGGGGTGGTGAACAACCGAGAAGTCAGAATCGTGATCCTGGCATGATGGACGTGATGAAAATGATTGGTGCCTTCACCACCTGCTTGGAGAGTTTCACCAGAAGGTTTGATAGTCCAAATTCTCGTACCCAATCCGTTAAGGATATCACCCCAAACGCACGTGACGTGTGGGTGAAAAGGGGTACTCATGCATAAGCATTATAACATGTCCACGCATAAATTCTTTCAATGTTTAGGGACATTTGTTGTTGCATCTTTTTCATGCATTGCTCTATTATTAATATTGTTATTTTGTCCGGTTGATTTGCACCGGTTGTCTTTGTTAATCTTTATTTTCCTGTTCTGTTTTGGGTGTGTTCAAAAAATTCAAAAACGCATAAAAAAAATAGAAAATCCAAAAAGTTTGATCACTTTGTTGAGTTTTGTCTCAAAGCATGTTTTGCCTTGTACCTTTGTACTTATGGCTTTGTGCATTTAATGAGCTTAGCTTGTCTCTCATGCACTCATATCATTGTGGAAGAAATTTTGAAATCTATGTGACTGTTGTAAATAGATCTTCAACCTTGTCATGAATGATTAGTGAATGGTTTTGTTGATCTTGAGACATGCATAAACTCTTGCCTATATATCTTCCCACTTTTATTTTTTTGCTTAAAAGAGCTCTCTAATTGTAAATCTCCAAATGAAAAGAGATATAGAGCTGCAAAAGCCTGTCGCACAAACTAGTATTCGACTAGGAAAAAGGGAAAGCGACCAAAATAAAATGTATGATGCCCAACAAGCCAAAGGCTAACTCATCAATTGAAATATCAAAAATTTCAGGCATCTTTCTCTAAATGAGATTCTCTTTGCTCAAAAGTTGCAAATGATATGTTAAATATGGAGCCAAATGAAAAGCTTCAATGAATTGTTATCAAGTACGTGTGGGAGGTCATATATGCATGTTTCTATAATTGAGATAGGTCACATAATCTAGTGCTAGTTGTGTATGCCTTGATTGAATTGATCATTGAAGCTTCACATTGGACTAAGGACTATCTCATTTTTGATATCCACACACAACACACAAGTCTATGTTCAATGAATGCCTTATTCATTTGTGTGATTGTACTTGATTAAATGTGTTTTCACATGCTCAATCTTTGTTGATCAAACTCAAAAAGATTTTTGAGTGTTTTATTTGTTTTTGAAAGTGATTTTATACTTTCTTGTTTTTTTGTTTTTGATTTAAATACATGTGTTTGTGTTTCTTCAAAAACTGGCTCAGGGGTAGTCTCGCGAGAAGCTCGCGACTTAGAGCTTCCCGCGAAAATGAGTTGAGGGAAAATTTTCTTTTAACATGTCACACAGAAACTTTCGCGACTGTATCGCGACTGTCTCGCGACCAAAAGCTACTCGCGAAATGCTGTTTGGCTAAAATTGGATTTTTCCAATTTCAGACAGAAGTTACCGCGACTGTCTCGCGACTGTTTCGCGACCTAATGCTTCTCGCGAAAATTTTGTGCTTCAGTGGCCCTTCTCGCGACTGTTTCGCGACTGTGTCGCCACTCTCTAACCCGCGAAAAACGCGTGTTTTCAGTTTTTATATAGCTGATGTGACAGTTTTTCAAAACTATCAAACTTCCCTCGCTCAACCTCTCTCAAAGTTTTTCAACCCAAAATCACTATTCCATTCATTTCCCTTCAATCCAAGCACTTTTTCTGCATTTTCTTCTTCAAGGTATGTTTCTTAACTATTTCCTTTCAAGTTTTTACTTAGATTATGCAGAATTTTTGTTAGGGTTTTGATAATTGGGGATTTTCGAAACTTTGGGTTGGTTTTCAAAATTGGGTGAATCTTTTTCATATTTTTTGATTGGGTTGTGTTCCATTAGTTGTTTCTGCTCTTGTGTTGGCCCCTTGTGGCATTTTATCTTGTATTGAGGGTAGATTTTCACATGTTCATGCATTATTCATGTTGTTTTTGCATTTGTGCACACTAAGTGTTTGTCAAAATGTCCGAGTGACAATTTTGTGCTATTTTGAAATCAAGTGATTTCAATCCATGGACTCTCACTTATTTGACCTTATTTTACTTGGTTTGGTCACTGTTTTTGTGTTTCTATCACTTTGTTCATGTTGCACATTTTTGGCACACAACTAAGCACACTTAGGCACCCTCATGCATCTCATGCCGCACACACTCATCAGCACATGCACACAGACACACACTCTTGCAATATTTCTTAATTTGTTGCATTGTAGTTATGCCTTATAAGTTGGAGTCTTTTAGCATGATGTTTAGTGTTTATCCTGCTCTATTTTTCAGTTATTCTATGTCTGATTTAGCACTAACTTGAATCTAATGAAGTTTGTTTTTTGGTTTGTGTTTGTGCATTGTTGTTCCTTCTTTGCTTTGGGAAATTGTGCAGATGTCTCCCACAAAGCATGTAGCTAGGAAGAAATCGACTTCAAAGAGAGCCCGAACTGATTCTAAACATTTCCGGTCTATAGAGGCTGATATGAAGTACAATGACTGTTACAAGGACAAGACGATCATCATGGAACGGGTAGTCCAGTTAGAGACTCTTGAGGGCACTTGCATCCCTGAAGTGTTCAAGGATAGAACGTGGACCAAGCTGCTCAACCCGACTGGAGTGGTATATTCAGAGATTATCAAGGAGTTCTTCTCTAATGCCATTGTCAACGGAGATCGTATTGAGGGCTGGGTGAGACATAAGGAGTTTCAAATTACTAGAGAGAGCATCCAAGACTTTTTGGAGACTCGTCCTCCATCTCAGCAAATCACAGTTGCTTATGAGGACAGATTGGGTAAGATTGATGATATGATCAAAGTCCTTGGTGGTGTATCGAAGAAATCATCCATGGACACTCTCAAGTTCTCTCCAGAAATGAGGACATTAAGCTATGTGATGATTCACAATCTGTATCCAGTCACCAATCTCACCACTTTATCTGCTCCGAGAACAAGATTCTTGTATGATCTCTATACACATAAGGAGATTGACATTTGTGGTCATATCATGCATGTCTTGAAGAAAAGCATCACAAAGCAGAATTCCCGAACTGTGATGCCATTCCCCTCTTTGATCATGGGATTGATTGCCAAGACAAAGCTCAAGCTACCCAGTGGTCTCACAGCTGTTCCGAGGGATTACCCCATTGGTGGTCACACATTGACTAGGAGCACTGCACACATTAGAGGCTCCAAGACTGGTGTGCATACCATACCACCACCACGACGGGTTCAGCAGGAGGAAGCTGAAGATACAGAGGAAGAGATTGACAGGTTCACCTCGGCTCCAGAGCCCTCTGCACAGCCATCATCTTCTGCTCCACCATCAGGCTTAAGCAAACTTGATCAGTTGCTTGCTAAGATGGACCAGATGTCGACAGTGCTTGACTCCCATGTGCAGCACACAGCAGATCAGTTCACGTACCTTCAGGGACAGATCACCGCTTTAGCATCGCAAGTTCAGGAGTTGTCCTCCACTCATGGCTCTGATTCGGAGTCCGAACCGTTCTAGTCCTTTGGCCATTCCAGTCAAAAAAGGGGAGAAAGTTCTGAGGGGGAGCTAGAGAAGAGCTTGCACAGTGTTAGGGGGAGCATAGCCTAGATACACAGTAGCATTGGTTATTGGTTTTAAAGACGGTTTTTATTCAGTATTTTTAGTGTTTATAACTATTTTACTGCTTTTGGTTTAAAACTGTGATGCTATGTTTTTTAGTTAAGTATTATTTCAGATATTTGTTGTGATATTCTCTATGCTTTGTAGCATACTTTGCATGTACCCATGTTGCTTTTGTAAGCTTTAAGGGTTGTTTTGTTTCATTGCATGGTTTGTAGGCTTTTATGGTTTGTGCCATGTATTTGCAATACTTTGCTTATGCAGCCTTTATGCTTGTGCTATTGAAGTTTAATGTCATACATTTACTTCACTACATCACTCTTGTGCCCGTGTAGGATTGTTCCTAGATGCATATACGTTCTATGCATTGGTTGAGTGATGAACACTCTTGTGCCCATGTAGGATTGTTCCTAGATGCAAATACTTTGAGTATTTTGCATTGGTTGAGTGTTGGATTTGCAAATGGTACTCTTCACATGAGCTTATCATCTTGCATATCCGGATGTTCATTCCTTGTGTGAATGAGCATAGTAATTACTTCTGTATAGTGATTACTTGTTTGATCTTGCCATGATCTAGTGTTTTCTATTTCATCTTGCTTGATCATGCTTTTAATGCTCCATATGTTTTTCAAGTTTTCTGCATACAATGATAATATTTTGTTGTTGTGTTTCAGGAGTTACTTGTTCATATGTTTCAAGAGCTTATCAGAATCTAGAATTAAGTGTGAGTGAGTTTTGCCTGTGTTCCCAAACTCACGTTTAAGTCTAGAGTCTGTTTTAGGGTTTTGTCACGGAATAGCCAAAGGGGGAGATTGTAAAGTTGTGATTTACAACTGTGTATTTTGTTGGCTTTTATTTCGTGCCAAATTTGATTGTAATTCTTATCAATCGTTTATACCCTGTATTTATTGTGGGAATTGATGTAAGGGTTGTGTGATAGAGATTGTGTGAAGACTCAAGCAAAATTGGAAGCTGATGGAATCTTGCGGGTATGTCGCGACTAAGCTTCCTGCGAAGTGAGGCATGTGCCCTGCACATGCTGGAATGCGAAGAGTCAGGCCAGGTGGAGACAGCTGTCTCTCGCGAGTATCTCGCGGGTAAGGCCTTCCCGCGAGACACCCGCGAGACATGCTGTTCTGCCAGCCTGTATTGACTGACTCACACATTTTGCACCTATCCTTTATAAACCCTCATTACCCACAAATGTTAAGGAATGCTTCAGAGAGAAAACCCTAGCCAAACACATTTGCAATTAGAGATTGTCATCCCCACCTTTCTCTATACACTTGCTTGTGGTATCTCTTCAACCCTTCCCTCTCCATTTCCACACCATTGAGAGGTTGATAGCCCAAACACTTACCACACCTTTTGAGAGTGTTGAGTGACGTTTTGGTGCTGCTGGGAAGCATTGGAAGAAGCCAAGGATGGCAGATGCAACATGGAGCTTGTTGCGGGATCCGGAGAGCTAGACAAGACACGGTTCCAAGAAGCCTTGTTGGAGTAGGAGCTTGGAGGGCTTAGGTGCATCGGGTAGATTAGGCTTGGAGGGTCTTTTGCTTACTCATGTATCCCAACTGATTGTCTAGTGGATCGATTTCCGCTTGGAGGGCGGCGGAGAGGTTTTTCGCCGAGGTCTTCGGTTTCCTCTTCGAAAACACGTCTTGGTGTTTTCTGTGTTTGCATCTCTCTTCCCTACTCTTTTATATTCCATTATACTGCTGTGTTATTTAGTTTATGGATTAGAGTAGTTTATTTGTTCATCCGCTCGCTTTTACACTATCGAGCCATATTTTTAATCGGGGGTCTAAACAGCTCTTGTGTTTTTCAACACGTTTTCGAGCTTTCAGGGGATATTCTAAAAATTTATTTATTTACTATTTTATTTATTTATTTTTATTTATTTATTTATTTTTGCCAAACTACACGTAGTTTAGTGGAAGGCCTAAACTACATGTAGTTTAGTCATCAGATGCCTTCCTGCCTCTTCATATTTTTCCAACAGTTACCAACCGTTTCTTTTTCTCCCTATTTCTTTTCACCTTTTTCATTTTAATCTATTTTTAGACTTGTAAATGCTTGGGTTTTGCTGTGGGATGGGTTTAGATGAAAACTTGATGCATTAGGAGTGGTAGGAGCATGTTTAGTATGCGTTTTGATCAAGAGTTGGTTGGAAATATCGAAGAAAACTCTCTGTCTATTCGCCCGATCAGGAAGTAGACTAAGAACTATCTTAAAATGTTGAATTTGCCTTTAACATGTTCCTCTTATTGTACGAGGAATGTTGTTAGGTACATAGAAACAAGTGATAAGCTCTCATTCCCCCTCACAAACCCTAATACCACTAATGTACTATGCCATGGTTGGACGAGAGAGAAAATTCACCGATGTCAGGGTTATGGGATGAAGGGTGGCTTTGCTACACCGTGAGGGACAAGTATTAGACAGGGGGTGAGACATCATGGGAACCAAAAGTTATGCATGTGTCCTAAGCAGTGGTCCAGTTTAACATCAGCCAATGAGAGATGTTCTACAACCTCTGACCAACAGAGGTCGCTGTCCCTTTCATGCTAGTGCTGGATGTCCATGCCAAGACATGCATCTGACTCCTCCCAATAGTGACCACGCCATTGGCACAAGGTCAAAGGTACTATTCCTCTTACCAACATCCCTTTCCTTTTCCTCACAGCTTGCCCACGTGTAGGGCTCGGATCCAACCAGGTCAGCACACTTGCTTGCCTTGGCTGGTGTACTGTATAGGTGTAGATTTAGATCTAGTGGTCTAGGCCTACATCCATACACCCAAGTTCAATAAATGGTTTGGATTAGTTCCTTTTTGCATGTTTGTGCTCTATTTGGATCCATGCTTGTATGCTTAGATCTCATTTCTTGCATCCTTGCTATGCTTCACATGTCTTGTTTTCCTTTGTGGGTTTGGATTTGTTGGTTTTTAGGGCCTTTTTGTTTATTTGGTTACATCCTCTCTCCTTTTGTGGCTTGTTTGGATGTAACAATGTGTGAGAGTACATCTTCATGATGTTGGCTTGTTTGCTGCTTGCCTCTCTCTCCTTTGTTTAGCTTTGCATGTTAGGGTTTCTCATGTTAGCCTTGTATGTGCCTTGAAACATGTTTAGCTCTCCCCTTTGTGTGATAACATGCTTTGCTTCCTTTATGCTTGCTATGCTTGCTTTGTGGCACCTAGTGTGGACTTTATTGCTTTTGTTTGCATATTTGCATCCTTGTTTACATGTTCATGCATGTGTCTTTATGTGCTTGTTTCTGTCATCAAGCATAGTTCACACCCGTTTTTGTACTAGGAACTTTGCTTGGAGGCACATGTGTTGTCCATACTTCAATATAATGGATCTATGGACACCAAATCCAAACCCAAATTTGTCCTTTGAGGACACCCTTTCTTGTTTGTTTGTTCGATAACATGCTTGTTTGCTCTTTTGTATACTTCCTTTCCTTTGCTTTCTTGCCTTATTTGTTTTCTTAGTGCTTTCTTTGTTTCTTTTCTATCTCTTTTGCTTGTCTGCTGGCTTGGCGTTTTCTTTGTTTGTTGCATGTACACGCTTGGAGTGCAGACACAACTTCCAAAATGCAAACTAAAGAGGGCAAAAATGCAAGCAAAAGGAGCAAGCCCAAAAAGGGCAATGATTAGTAAATTAGAAGGCTTAGCCTCTCCGAGTGGTTTTCTCTCTCTCTCTCTCTCTCTCTCTCTCTTAGCCTTTTTTTGTAGAACCATGTCTATAATTTTCTAGATTAGGTCTTTCGTTCCTTGTATCTTGTTTGGGCCACAGTCTTAGGGTATGGCAATGTCTGATCTTTATCTTTCTTGTACCTTGCTTTGGCCATACCTTTGGAGGTAGGCAATCTCTGATTTATCTTTCTTTTACCTTGCTTGGGACATGCTCCTTGGGTATGGCAATATCTGATTCTTTATCTTTTCTTGTACCTTGCTTAGGTCATACCCTTGGAGCGTTGGAAATGTCTAGTTTACTTTCCTACTCTATATGCTTGCATTGTGCGTGCTTTATATATATATATATATATATATATATATAGATATGCTTGTTTAAAGATGGTCATGCACTTTGTATGATGGAATCGCGTGGTTAGGGGGGTACCCCCTCATGATCATGGTGATGGAAATATGCATATACGCAGCGAAAAAAATTAAACGGATCTACTTCATTCTCAATTGATAACATGTAAAGTAAGTTTCAGAATTTAGGAACTAGAGAGTGTACCTTGAAGCAGTGAAATTCAAAACCAAAATTCAGAAGTTCTTGAGAAGACTTTCAATCTTCACTCCAGTTCCACTAATGCCTAAGATGTGTGGTCTCTCAATCTGTTATATGAGTTTTTTCTAGAGAGAAAGAGTGAGTGACCTTTTCTCACATACATACCAATTCATGTGTTCTATCAAATTTTGTATGTTACTCTCTTAATAACAGATTATCTAATTGGGCTAGCCTTTTGGGCCTTCCCAATTGGGCTTTAGTATGTGGCTTAGAATGGGACCAAAAAGGGAACAAATAAGACACTAGCTCCAATGGGCCTTGGGCTTTTCTGTCAACTCTTGACAAGTTCAAAGTTACCATTAATTATATTTAATACCACTATATAAATATAATTGAACTCTAGGCCTTATTAATAGATTATATCCCAAGACTTTATTATACATGCAACCTCTTCATAAAATATTCATAGTAATACAAAGTCATTAATGAAGACTGCCACTTTGTAGATTACTACATCTTAATCCTTGATTACCCGGTTTAATCTTTTAAGTTATTCATCATATATTTATGAAATCCAATTTCATAAATATATACTTTAGTAACTATTTACTAAAGTAGTTAGGCCTAACATTTTGAATAACAAACCCATTAAACTTATCTCAAGTGAATATTTTATATCTTCGTTAAGAGACTATGAATTCCATCTTGAGAATATATGTTCCATCAACACTAAATGTGGCTGCCCAATATACTGAGGTTTTGACCGTAACTTTAGATCTCACTCCTGATATATCAAAGCAGCTTACATTTCATGATCAGGTCCATTATCCTCTCAGGATTAAGAGTTCATGTGAATATAAGTTGTGAGATTTATTATCCAATTGACAGTCATTAGGAGAATAATAAATCTCACAGCGGTCCAATTCAATATGTCTTAACTCTTAAAACATATCAACATACCAACTAGAAGTCACCACTTCCATGATCAAGACAAATCATCTTAGTTGACATGTTATAGTCTTCGCAGATGAAACGCCCAATTTCATTACCGACTACGAACCAAATTCTGAGTTTACAAAGAACTTGTGATTTATATCTTTTGTGACTTTTCACATAAATCACATACTATGCATCTCATGGACTATATGATAATGTCCAAATATTCATGTTACCATTATTTCAGATAATAATAAAACAACTTTATTAATTACAATATTAAGTCATACATCATGTCATACATAATATCATACATAGCATCATACAATTGGATTCTAGGGCACTAATCCCAACACATGGGTGCTCTTGACCTTGGAGTGTGGGTATGTATTCAAGGAGACTGCTGTAAATGCATATTCATGCTACATTTTGTGCATGATTGTCACGGTGTGATTGCTTCGATCCATGTCAGCTAGTGACATTGGTTTCCCCATGTATGCAACACACGTTAATGTATTTAATGCTCTGGTGAGCCTCGACTTACCTTATTATGAACATACTAATGCATGTCGTATACACAAGTACGAAACCCAACCAGTGCGCCATAGTGCACCAAATGCAAAACTATATCGGATTTTCGCCCTGAAAATGGGGCATCTTTTTGTCGTATTCTCACAGCGAAAGCTTAGTGAGAATAGTGTTTTGTGTGCTATGATGCACCTGACTCAAAATGCTATCGGATTTCCGCCAAGATAATAAGGCAAAATGTTGCCAGATTTTCGTTGTAGAAATTTGGCAACAATTCCAAATGTGCTAGCGAAGCATTGATAAAGGCCACATCCCTTTCCAAAATTAAACCTCAAAGCCCAATTCTTTCAAAGCCCTGAATGCTAATGCCAATAGCTTGTTTTTTATTGCCAATGTTCGAAAATTAAGATTTTATCAAAACAAAGGATTGTCTCCGGACAGGCGTTGTGGGGTGCCTAACACCTTCCCCACACGTAACCAGAATTTTGAACTTAAGAATCATGATTTTTTACCATCTGCATTAGATTAGGAAAAATGTCCATTTTTCTTAGCCTAGGACTGGTAATGAAATCAAATATTGTCAGGTGACCAATCACACCTTAGAAAAAACCCAATGACTGGTGGAGACTTCACTACCTTTGGTAATAATAGGTTAAAATTGACTCAATTTAGTCACACACCAAAGGTACACCCTTTTTCTAACTGTCTTTCACAGCACCCGAGCTCAGCTACGTTGACATAGAGGTGTGCGAGTGTTGCCGCGATGGGTGGTTGACCACCACGAGGCATTGACAGACACCAATGCATACCTTCACAAATCATGCATTCATTGAGCTCACACAAAAGGGACTTTTCTAAAGAAAAGTTGGAAGTAGAGGGAGGTAAGTCTTGGATTGTGTTTATTTGTTCTGTTGAGGGTCTTGATTTTAAAATGGATGTGGCCAAAGATATCTTTGTTCCATTTCTTAAAAGAGGATTTGGACTCTTTCATTTTTTTGGGAAAGGTAAAAAGTTGGAGTGCCAATGAACTATTTGGACTAGGCGGATTTGACAATAGTAAAGCTAAAGGGATCACGAGTCCACATTGATTCAAACTGGAAGGGTTTAGGTGTTTTTTGGACTTCGCCCACGGTACAGAAAAAGATCGGGGCATGGTCAGAGGCAATAATGGTCCGGTGAAGGAGATTAGCTTGTGGGAAGAGAAGTCTCTAGAGGTCATTTGCAATTGCTTGGTCCAAACACTATTTAATAGTACCAACAGGACATTTGTTTGACCAAGAAAATTTATTACCTTGAAAACCAAGGTCGATGAGACCTTTGTTGGTGATGAAACCAGAGAAACCACCATCAGAGGTTGAGGCAAAAGGGCGATCCCTTTTTTTCTGATTGGGAGAGGATGCAATTGAAATCACCAAACCCCACCCAGGTACCACCAAAAGAGTTTATTGTGGTTTCGAGAATTTTCCAAAAGTTAGCTTTAAGAGAAGAGTATGGAAGACCATATACTAGGGAAAGCATCTAAGGAGTGTTTAAGGGATCAGAAAAATGATGACATTATTGAGGTTGTTGGAGGAGAGGGGTTCAATATCCAAACCTTTTTTCCAAGAAAAGCAAAGTCCACCAACTTTTCGAATTGGATTGACATAGACAATATTGAAAAATCCAAGTTGGGTAAGAAGAGGATAATTTTTTTTATTTTTTTTATAGAAATTTTTGTTTCAGAAAGAAAGACGCAATCGGGGTTGACATCTCCCAAAAGGCCCTTGAATTTTTGGATTGCCGCATCCTGGACAAAGCCGTAGCAAGTCCAAGAAAGAAGTTCCATGGAGGGGGGGGGGGGGGGGGTTGGGGGCATGGGTAGGCCCGCCTCCTCAACCATAGGTAAAACCAGATCATAAATTGAAAGTGTGGATTAGGGATGGGTTTTGGTTCTAGCCAATTTTTTCCATTTGGGTTTAGCTTTAAGATGTATGTTTTTAGACCCCTTAAAACACAAGTTGTTTAACCTAATATTAAGCCAAGTTAATTAACAAGTTCATTAATAAGATCTAGGTTAAACACATTCAAATCATATCATGTGAATAGTGCGGAAAAGTAAATAACACAACGATATGATAACCTAGGAAAACCAAACCGGTAAAAAACCTAAGGAGGATTTAACCTAGCTATCCTCAAGGTAAAACAGATCCACTATGAAAGAATTGAAGTTTGTACATAAGGGTCATCAAATAGCCCATGACCCATGGGTTGGCCCAGTAGCCCGCTAGCCCACCAAGCTAATGGGCAGCCCGACCCGGTAATATTGAAGCTTGTGGGCAGCCCAGTAGCCCAATGGGACAGGCTATGGGTTGGTTTCTTTACCCATGGGCGCCCGGTGGGCCGGCCTGTTAGCACAGCCCATTAGCCCGACCCGTTAGCCTGACTCATTGCCCAAAATTCATAACAAAATAATTTGGGAGTTGGGTGGGTGAGGGATTGAACTTTAGACATTATAAAAACTTTAAGGCCACACACCTAACCACTAAATACTTGGAGTGATTGTGATACAATATGCATAATAAATATATATATATTTTGGTAATATTATAGTAGCTTTGATTTTTAAAACTAAGTTACTTATTACTAAGATGACCGTTGCCCTACCTCTGTGCCTCTGGAAAGAAAGTCATTCTTTCCTTTGATAAATTCTAATTCTTTCCTTACAAGTTACAATTATAAAAGAAATTCCTTTAAAAAAAAAAGCTTACCGTTGGTTCATGGTTGGAAGAAATTCTTTCCTTTAAGAATTAATATTTGATTCTTCATATATCCTTCTAAGAACTGATATTTGATTCCTCATATATTTCTGAATTGATATTTGATTCTTCTTTCCTTTAAGAATGCTTACCGTTTGAACAATACAAAAGTCAATTCTCTTTTGTGTGTGTGTGTGTGTGTGTGTGTTCAAGTATCCAATCTATAAATACCTATGACATTTCTCTCATTTTACTCACAAAAAATCTCTCAAATTCAAACTCTCCCTAGACTATTCTCAATTTTTCATCTCTTATTATTTTTTCCCTCTTATAGTTATATACTCTATAGAATAATAGTATTATACTTTTAATAGTTATATTTATACAATTACAAGTATCAAATTTAGAAAGGCCCGAGTGGATGCCAAGAAGTCCACCACATGACCAACAATCCACTACTTCAAGATAATGCTTCGCAAATAGTTATAAAATTTATGTAACAAGTTTTTCAATTTTTTTCTTAGATAAAAGTATTTGATGTTTCAACATAATCAACACAAATAGATTGGGAATTGCAAATGATAGACAAGTGTGTGGGTGCCAACCTAGTTGGGATGTACACATTTTGTAGTGATGCAACTATTTTCAGTCTAATATATTCATGAAAATTTCAATGTACTTATTTATTGTTATCAATACAAGTTAATTAATCTTATTTTAGTACCTTTTTAAGAGGAATGTCTTAGTATTTTTTTGTAATAGAATCTTTTTAGTAGATTTAATTGTTCAATTTGATAGTTTGTAATAATATATAATTATAATTTTTTTGGTTAAATTTTTATAACCCCATTGAAGACCCATTAAAAATGTCTATGGGTAGCCCATTAAACCCACCTCACTAGCCCAACCCACTAAAGCCCAAATGGGCATTGCCCATGGGTAGGGCCATGGGCTAGGGTTTTTCCATCCAGCCCGGCCCGACCCAACCCATTGACTAGTCAACAACCCGTTAAGCCTAGCCCATTAGACCCATGGGCCAAGTAAAAACGAGCCGGGCCAGCCCATTGACGAGGCCTATTTGTACAATAAAACTTAGACCACTAACATCCTATTGCTACCTCATGTAGAAAACTTACTACCATGACAACGTGACAGCTCCGAGTCCACAGACTACTTCTTTCTTTGATCCACAGCAACCACAAGTTCTCCTACTTGTGTTTTTCTTTAAGCTCTTGAAACAGCAACCGAAGAGATCACCAAGTTCTTGACATTAATCTTGCTCTTGATAACCCTAAGTGTGTATAAAGGTAAACACCTCTAGATCTCATAGAAGATTCACACACACAGCATATCAACAACCTCTAAAACGTGGCTAGGGTTTTTCCTTTTATACTTGAAGCAAAACATAAAACCCTACACATCATATGGGTTTGGGCTGAGTTGGAAATTCTGTAGAAAAACAATCTGCACAAGGTTCGATCGATCGAGTCTAATTTTCGATCGATTGAGCCTTGCAGATTTAGTCCAATAAATTCTGCAATCACTCGATTCTAACTTTACACATAAACACACTTTGAGTAGCCTAAATCTAGACTCTAAGTTTTGATCATGGTTTGCCAACACATTACTCATTGAAGTTCTAATACATTTTGTTCCTAAAGTCTTAGAACCCAACATAAGATGCTCGGGGTATGAACTAGGATGGAAGAGGGGAACATGCTCAGGTGAAGGAGGGTAGGATGGAGGTGGTAGAAGTTTCAACTTCAATTTTTTGTTGTTGGAATTTTCTGGGGATGAAGTGAGTTTTTGTTTGGTAGTTGTGGAGGTAACCATAGGGATTTGAAGTTAGAGTGGAAGAGGGATCAAGGCACGAGAATTTGGGATGGATGATGGGTGAGGATGGTTTTTCATTAAGGTTGACAAAAGTGATCCATTTAGGGACAGAGCCAGAAGTTTGAGTTAGGGGGGCAGCATTACCGTTGACTATGTGCGGCAGTTAAACCCTCTAAATTTGCTACTACTTAGCTCATGAGATTTTTTTTTTTTTTTTTTTTTTTAGGGTAAGAACATAATTATTTTTCTGTAGAATTTTTCAAAGGGCAGGGTTGTTTATTTTGGATAAAATTGGTTAATTGAGCTTAATTTGTTTTGGTAATTTTTGTTGTTGAGTTATTTTTATGGGCTTGTTTTAGATTTTAGATCTATAAATTTTTTTATGGTCACTAAAATGAGGAAAATGCTAGAGCTACAAACCTTTTTATAAATTACTGATATGATAAGTGCTACTGGTAAGTAAAAAAATGATGTGAGTGGTGGGCACGTTATGCAAACCAATAAGAATTTACTACCAAAAATAATTTGTAAAAATGTTGTAAAAAAGTTTGTTAGTATAGCATTACGCTTAAGATAATCAATGATATTGTTTAACGGAAACAAAATGTAATTTTATAATACAAAATTGCTAAAATTAGTATACATATATATAATAATATTAAAAAAAAAATTGGGGGGCCATTGCCCACCCTAGTCCAATGATAGCTCCATCCCTAGAACCATTGGAGGACCCAAGATTGGGCTTCAGGAACTTTGAGCCATGATCCTAATGGATTAGAGTCAAGGATGTTGGGCCTAAGAGAGGGGATTAGAGACTCTAGGATAGATTGTGGGCTTTTTGTGGGCTCAAGTTGGTTTTGGTTTTGGTTAAGAGAATGGCCCACGGTGATTGTCGGGTTATGGATACAAGAGTCTAGATAGAATATCAATATATATATATATATATATATATAAAAGCAGAGACCTCATGCAAGAAAGCACGAGGTTCTACCATGTGGTGCCTTCATTGATAGCCATCTTTTTTTTTTTTTTTTGGTTCAAGTTACACCTCATCTATTACTTATTACTCATCATCACTCCTCTCTCTCAAGTCTCAATTGACTAAAATAACTTTTAAACTTTCAAGTATACCATTAATTGTTTAATAAAGAAAGAAAAAAAAAACCATTAATTCAGCTCTTCTACGTCTAACCCTTCAGTTGCTCGCCTCTTGCAATTATCTAAGTTATATAGCTCTTCTACATCTAAGCCTTCAGTTGTCCACCTCTTTCAATTATCTAAGTTATATGTTAATTAGTACACTTCCTTCTAGCGACGAGTCTCCTTTTACAATAACTTCTCTTCTTTTCTTTTAATGTTTCTTTTTTTTTTTCTTTTTTTTCTTCTTCTTTCTAAAATCTTTAGCTACACGTTTTTTAGCAATCACATTTTTATAACTCAAATTCTTGATGTATTGTTGAACAGATTGTGCTTGAAATGAGTAAATCCTATGGAAAAATCGCGGTTTTGCATTCTGGAATCTGTAAAGTTCAAACGTGGTGAGTAAGGGTTTGAAATTTTATTCTAGAAAAGTGATTGTCAAATTCTTGATGTATTGTTGGACAGATTGTGCTTGAAATGAGTAAATCCTATGGCAAAATCGCGGTTTTGCATTCTAGAATCTGTAAAGTTCAAACATGGTGAGTAAGGGTTTGAAATTTTATTCTTTTTCTCCTTCTGAAATTTTATTCTAGAAAAGTGATTGTGTTCTTGGCTAAGTAAGAGGAAACACAAATACTGTGCTTAAACTAATATAAACTAAATTAATTTTTGTTGTTGTTATCAATCTAATATTAGAGTTTGCAACAGAGGGTTAGGTTTTAATTGTGTTGTTATCAATTCAATATTAGAGTTTGCAATTTTGACGTGTTGGGTGTTTTGTTGGAATTATTACAGACAAATAAAAAGAAGTGGTTTATGAAATCCTATGACAAGGGAAATGGCAAGGAATCCAATCGTATTTAATTGCTCTCTCTCCACACCTTTGCAAATACCACAAACATATCATCATAATTGGAATGTCCCTTTGAGGTCAATTTTATTTTTCCCGTTATTTTCTTTGGGATGTTATTTTTAATTTCGGTAATCAACTAGGTTTATTTTTATTTTTCGAGGACAATAATCATCATATGCAAAGGTTAAAATCTAGAGCATCTTATCATAACTATTAGTATACATCCTTTTCTTACTTTCCAACTTCCATTCACGTAACTGAAACTATATGGGGCTGAATAATGACTATCCTCGATTAAAATCTCATTTCAACTACTGCTAGGCATTAGCCACCTATTGGTGATACAGTGCTTAAGGCCCTACAGGGAATTTTTGGTTTAACTATATATTATTGCTAGATATCAACACAGCACAAATTTCATCTTTCGTGTGCATTTTAATTTAGTCTTCTTTCTCTTTTGAATTTAACTTGCTCTTTGTCAATGTTCATTCTTTGTTGTTAATTAATGATATGCTTTTGATTCCATAAAACATTTGGATATTAATGTTTTCATTCTTAATCAATTTTGAGTGTTATTTGGATGTAGTTAAGCATCAATGTAGTAGACCTCATGTTAGTTTATGTGTTTCTTAATGTACTTTGTGCAAGAAGGTGAATTAAAAGGTCTGAGTTTACATGTGCAGGAGATGAACTTTATGCAATCTTCTGTAGAAAGTGGATCATTCAGACAATGACACAATAACACATTAAAGAATGTAAATTTTGTTCTTGTTTTCCAGCTATGTGAAACTGAGGAATTTCATATTTGAAAGCTTTAAAGGGGCAACCGAATATAAATGTTCTTGGAATTACTTTTTAACCATTGTTCTTTGTGACTTTCAAATGACTACATATTACAAATTGTCATGTTGATATTAGTTTGGGATACTTGCAAAAAATAACAAAGAATGTTGCCAAATCTAAATTTCGCAAATTTGGCACTAACTATACTCAATAGAATTTTTGATTTTAATATTAAGCTTTAATAGGATTAAATTATGGTTAGGAACTAGGGTTTGGTTTGAATTTAGTTCTACTATTAAAACTCTATAAATTAAATATGATTAACAATAATTGTATTAATGAACGTAAGGGGTTAAAAGATATTTTTTTTTTACAAAATATTTCAAAATGCACCATGCATTCCGCAGGATATTGGCTAGTATTTGGTAAAAGGGTAGGAGGGTGAGAGTTCTCAGATGTTTCTGGCTGTTACGCTGAACCCATCATAAATATCATTTATCGTGATCCTTTTTTGGGTTATAATTTCTCGTGAAATGGGGGGTATTGGACAAACTTACACGTGTAGCTTAATTTACCAATAGGCAAAAAGAAACATACCATTTTATTTCTTTCAATGAAAGGAAAGAAATAACAGTAATGAACTCGCCAAATGGTGAATTTTCGAACACAATTTATGAGATATCATGCAACAATTCTTAATCCCCTCATGGCCTGATGATTGATGATATTGATGCATTCAATGGTGGTCAGTAGCTTTGGCCCATGACTTTGACTTACGTGATTTCTATTCAGTCAAAGAAACATTAAAGGAGAAAAAGAAGGGGAGGCAATCATGTTCTGCATTTAAATATGGAATAAATTGTCTGACGAAATAGAAATCGCCTTAATTACTATGGTTATGGTGGACCTACCTGCTCTGCCGGTACAAGCAGGAAAAGTATCCCTTAATGAAAATTTACTAAATTGAAGACAAATATATATCCGTTGTCTTCCTTCCTATCAAATTTGCTTTACCAATTCATATCAATTTTTTAAGGCACTTCGACTACAAATTATAGAACCAAGAAACGTGCACCTCATATTATCCACTTTGTTGCATACTGTTAAGTTATGATTTTTCTCATAACATTTGTATTGGCTTATTTCATGACAAAAAGATGTTGTAATTGCATAAATTTATTTCCTGGTATTTTTGTGGGACTTATTTGTATTCGGTTTATTATTAAGTGGTGGAAATTTGATCAAGACAGCTAAAAGTCACACAAGGAGCACATGCCAAAAGCTGAAGGGTGCTAGAGCACTACAGGACAAAAAGTACAGTCTAGCCTGCAGTTAACTCGCGACTCAAACTCATGACTTGTTCCAGTCGCGAGAGTGAGTCACCAAAATGGCTTGTTTAGCAGAAATGTGACTTTTCATATTCCCTCATCACTCATACTATATATATCCTCATTACCCACAGAAATGGTAAGGAGCCTATTGAGAGAAAAACCCTAAGAGAGGCTTCTACAACACACCCACCCTATTAGAGAGAGAGCTACTCATTCTTAGAGAGAAATCTTAGTAGTCTCTTCTCCTTCCATCTCCCATTGTTACACCCTTTGAGAAGAGATTTATACTCAAACACAACCCACACCCCATTTAAAGTGTTGAGAGTGTTTTTGGAGTTTTGGAAAGCATTAGAAGATTGCAAGGATGACGGATGCAATATGGAGCTTATTGTGGAATCCGAAAAGTTAGAGAAAACACGGTTAGGCTTAGCCTTGTTGAAGCAAGAAGATTGGAGGGCTTAGGTGCATCTGGTAGATTAGGCTTGGAGGGTCTTTTGCTATTTATGTATCCCAACTTTTTTCTCTAGTGGATCATTTTATCGCTTGGAGGGCGGCGGAGAGGTTTTTCGACAAGTTCTTCAGTTTCCTCTTCGATAACACGTGCCAGTGTTATCCTTGTATTTGCATCTCTCTTCCCTTACTCTTTAACCATTAATTGCTGCTGTGTTTGTGATTAATTAGGTGTTAAAGTTATTTGTCAAATTGGGTATTACTTATATTTCATTTTCTACATATATTGTTTGAATATAAGCTTGTGTTGATTATTTTATAATTGGGGGTCTAAACATTCATTAATGTTTTACACACTAATTGAACTTTCAATTGGTATCAGAGCAGGTACACTTGTTGTGGTTTAAATACCTAAGTGTGATCCTTGACCCCTTGTGCTTGTTGCCATGGATAGTGTTTTGTATGCTTCTATGCATGTATTAGATGTTGATGAATGTAACATGCCATGTATTTGTGAAAATACCTCTATGAATGATAATCCTCATGACTGTAATGTTATGTTACATGAATCTTTGGGTGTTGTTGATATTCTTAACATCAAACTCTCGAAGAAAAATGCTAAGAAGTTTCAAATGAATTTGAGCAAGTTATTTTGTGAAAATGATGATTTGATTGCTAAGCTCAATGAATCCAAAAAATTGGTTGAGGAATATAAGAAACTTGCTGAAAACTCTCTTGAAAAGCTGAAAGAGTTCGAATGGTGAATATGGACTTAGATGCTAAACTTGTTTTGTCTAACAAACTTGTTGATGAGCTAAAATGTGAAAATGAATCTCTTAAAATGCGTGCCAAGTGTTTGATTGCTAAACTTATTGTTAAAAATGATGAAAATATTTGTTGCAATCATGTTGTGGTACCCGATTTTGTGCCTATTGTGTGTTCTACCTCAAAGGACAAATTGGTGTACATTCCTCCACACAAAAGAAATCAAAAGGTGGAGAGAAGGGATATTAAGTCAAAGCCTCCGTTTAGGTCTCAACCTAAGGTTTTGGATGGATCTAAGTTTGTTTCAACTTGTCACCATTGTAGTGCTTTTGGTCATCTAAGACCTCATTGATCTAAATTTCATGCTCTTAAAAGAATCAAAAGAAAAGAGAAACTTGAGCTTCTTGGAAGTTGTGCTAAAAAGGGTAAACCGAATTTGAGTGAAAATAGCATGTTGTTAAAGAAAGTGTTTAATGCTCTTAACTCATTGTCTATGTGCATCTCCGGTTCTCATTCTTCCAACCCTCGTCTCTCTTCTCATGAGACACTCATTCTAAACAATTGTTCTGTTTGAATGAGGAAGGGTCCCTATGGTTGAGTTTTTGCTCTTTTGGTCCTTGATCTAATTCTTTCGATCTTTGTAGGACCCTTCATGCATTGGTTGTCATGTCTTCATGCATTTTGTGCATCTTGCATTTCCATTATATGCATTGTTTTTCTTTTTATCTTACTTTTATGTTTTAGTTTTGTGTGAGTAAAAATTTGAAACCACATAAAAAGTAAAAAATTCAAAAAGTTTGATCGTATATGTTTGAGCACATGTCACATGCATGTTTTGCCTTGTACCTTCGTACAAATGGCTTTGTGCATTTACTTTGTACATTTACGAACATATCTTGTTCTTTATGCACTCATATCATTGTGGAAAAAATCTTGACATCTATGTGTGATTGTTGTAAATTGATCTTCAAACTTGTCATGAATGATTAGTCAATAGTTTTGTTGATCTTGATACATGCGTAGACTTGTGCTTATATCTCTTCCCACACTTTTTTTTTTTTTTTGCTTAAAGAGCTCAACAAATGTTAAATCTCAAAAAGAGATAATGAGCTGCAAAAGCCGTCGCACATACTAGTATTCGACTAGGAAAAAGAGAAAGCGATTTGTAATGAAAATGTATGGTGCCCAAAAGCCAAAAGCTTGTTCATCAAATTGAAATATCGAAAATTTCAGGCATCGATCTCAAAAAGAGATGTAAAGATAAAAAAATGATCAAATGTTATGAATTGTAAAGAAGCCAAATGAAAAACTTCAAAGATATGTAATCAATTTTTTTTTTTTTTTGGTCATATATGTTCATTTCTATAATTGAGATAAACTACTTGACTTAGTACTAATTGTGTATGACTTGGTTGAATTGATCATTGAAACTTCACTCTAGACTAAGGACTATTCCACATTTGATACACAAACACACACAACACATGCCTAATGTTCAATGAATGCCTTATTCATTTGTTCAATTGTACTTGTTTAAATATTATGTGTGTGCGCTCAACTATATATGGATCAATTCAAAATAATTTTTGATCATTTTATATGTTTTTGGAAATGATTTTTATCGCTCTTGGTGTTCATGTTTAGTGCTTACTTTGTTTTTCATTATTTAAACATGTTCATTGTTGAAAAACAAGTGTCAGAATTTTTAGCTACTCATTCTGGCTACTCTTGCGAGCGGCAAGTTTTGGCTACTTGTTTTGGCAACTCGCCTAGTCGTAAAACCCCAGTCGCAAGTTCATCCAGAAGCTTTTGCGACTCACTTGTGACTCGCGAAAATTTTTGCGACTTATCTCGTGACTTGCTAGTCACAAAGCGCCCAGAAACAGCTTTTTAAAGTGTTTTTCGTGGGAAACTTGTTTTAACTCTCTTCCATCCTCTCTTAAACCCCTCTTTCAATATTTTTACATCAAAACCAAATTAATTTGAATGGTTTTTCATTCCATTAACATCGCTAAGGTAATTTTAAACTCTTTTTATTGATTTGGATTCACAGATTATGTTTTGTGCTCTTGGTTGGGATTTTCATCATAGGGGTTGGGAAAACTTATTTTTTGTCAAATTTTTGTATGAGATTGGTTTATTTTGATGATTTTCTTTGGATGTTGGCCTCTTGTGGAAAAAAGAACATGTATTAAGGGTGGATTTCATGATGTTCATGCATTGTTTCACATTGTTGTTCATAGTGTGCACGCTAGGTGTTTGATAAAATGCCTCTTAGGCATTTTCTCACTTGTTTGAACTCCAATGAGTACCAAACTTTGGGGTTTCTCATGTTTTCTCATTAGAAACATGTTTGATTCATTGGTTGTGTATTTAACACACCTTGCCCCACATGTGCATTTTCCACGCTTTGGTTATGCATTGTACATAGCCACCTCTTGCACACACCTTGCTACCCTTGTCATGCATTGGTCTATACCTTGTTTCTTCATCCTAGCATGTTATGTTTACTTTATGCTTTGTAGCATTTTGTTTTGTCTTTTGTTTGAGCTTCATTTTCTCATTTATCTTGCACCATTTATACATCTTTATCCTTGTTCAGTCCTTCATCTATTGCCCTTATTTCTCCTTGACCCTTTATCTATTTGTGTCAAAAAGAGGGAGAGTATACTCTAGAGTAGTATACCAAAGAGTTTTGTCATTTCTATACGACTCTTGTGCACATTCTTAGGGGGAGAAATTCTATTTCTCGTGTACATGTGTAGAGGGAGAGTTATTCCATAGAGGAGATGCATATACCAAGGGGGAGAAGACATTAAGTTAATAAAGAAATTATGTTTTGTTTGTTTTCTTATTTGCTTTATGGTGCTTTGAGTTATGTTTAGTATCTATACTTTGTTGTTCTCATTGCATCATGTTTGTGTTGGACATGCATACATCCTTATGCTATTATGCTTTATTGATTGCATGGTCAGATGATCATTTGCTTTACTATGTGATCATTGTAGTCATTTCTTTATGACTATTTTGGTGTATGGTCAAGTTGCTCATATGTTTTACATCATATTTACTTGATCGCAATTTACTTGTTACATTTTACTTATCCTTTTATTACTTGCTTTACCTTGAGGGTCTAATGTGTTTTGTGCAAATGTTTCAGGTTACATGTATATATGTTCCAAGTTCGTCACAGCTTCTAGATTTAGGTGTGAGTGATTTTTGCCACTGTTCCCAAACTCACGTTTAAGTCTAGAGTCTGTTTTAAGGTGTTTTGTCACGGAATAGCCAAAGGGGAAGATTGTTAAGTTATGATTTTTCTCATAACATTTGTATTGGCTTATTCCATGACAAAAAGGTGTTGTAATTGCATAAATTTATTTCCTTGTATTTTTGTGGGACTTATTTGTATTGGATTTAGTATTAAGTGGTAGAGATTTGATCAAGACAGCTAAAAGTCACATGAAGAGTACATGCCAGAAGCTGAAAGGTCATGACAGTTGGAGCACTACAGGACAAAAAGTACAGTTTGGCTTGCTGTTAACTCGCGACTTGTTCCAATCGCGAGAGTGAGCCGCCAGAATGCCCTGTTAAGCAGAAATGTGACTTTTCATATTCTCTCATCACTCATACTATATATATCCTCATTACCCACAGAAATGATAAGAAGCCTATTGAGAGAAAAACCCTAAGAGAGGTTTCTACAACACACCCACCCTATTAGAGAGAGAGCTACTCATTCTTAGAGAGAAATCTTAGTAGTCTCTTCTCCTTCCCTCTCTCATTGTTACATCATTTGAGAGGAGATTTATACCCAAACACAACTCACATCCATTTAGAGTGTTGAGAGTGTTTTTGGAGCTTTAGGAAGTATTGGAAGATACCAAGGATGGCGGATGTAATGTGGAGCTTATTGCGGGATCCAAAAAGTTAAAGAAGACACAGTTAGGCTTAACCTTGTTGGAGCAAGAAAGTTGGAGGGCTTAGGTGCATCGAGTAGATTAAACTTGGAGGGTCTTTTGCTATTCATGTATCCAAACTTTATTCTCTAGTGGATCATTTTACTGCTTGAAGGGTGACGTAGAGGTTTTTCGCTGAATTCTTCGGTTTCCTCTTCAATAACACGTGCCGGTGTCATCCTTGTGTTTGCATCTCTCTTCCCTTACTCTTTAACCATTAATTGCTGCTGTGTTTGTGATTAATTAGGTGTTAAAGTTGTTTGTCAAATTGTGTATTGCTTATATTTCATTTTCTGCATATATATTGTTTGAATATAAGCTTGTGTTGGTTATTTTGTAATTGGGAGTCTAAACATTCATTAGTGTTTTACACACTAGTTGAACTTTCACATACCCTCAAAGACTTTATATTTCATGAATTGACTGCCAAATTTTGAAGCAATTTCTCAAAGATGGCAGCTTGCTTTTCTCAAATATCTGCTTTCAATGATCCAAGAGTGCAGCTGAGAGTAGTACAAAATACATTGAAGTTAATATTTTGAAGTATTGCAGGACAAGATCATCAAGCTGCTTTATCAAGAGCTTAAAACCAAGGCAACTTAACATTGAAAGATGACCAGAAATAACTTCTGAATGATAACACCTATAGTGACACGTGCCGTTTTGTTCACACCAAGCAAAAGCACCAGACAACTTCCAAACTTTTGGAAGCACCTTTCTCAAATCTTAACATGGAGAATCATTTCTTCCGAAACAGGGAGAAAAGAAAAATAATTTCTAGTAGCTTTTGACAAAGAAGAGAAAACTTGGAAGCAACTTGCAGCAGCTACCATGTAAACGTAGCTTGCATAGTGAACCAGATAAAAGATGAGTAGGCTACAATTTCAAATAAAAAAGCCTAAATTTTTTTCCAATTTAAATAAGTCCTCATCAGAACTTGGAAAACTAAACACAAGAAACAAGCAGACCATGAACTTGAGACATCAATATTTGCATTTACCAAGCGGCAAAAAAATAGAAATCAGTAATCTAATGTACATACAACAATGTAATTCTCACAGGGTCACAGTACACACACACCTGAATCTGTTCGCTGATAACAGCTACCAATCATCACTCCTGTATATTACACTCAGCATGAACCCAATAAGACATGGTAAAGAAAAAGTAAATCAACATTAGGATCCAGAGTTTACTCTGCATTTGACTTCTGTTTTCTCCTTGACCTACTGAACAATTTGGAAGATGGGGAAGGAGAAAACTCAAGTGGGAGTGGTGGGTGATCCATCTCCCCTTTCAATATCTTAACTATTTCACCAATATCTGGCCGTAACTCTGGCAATTTCTGTAAGCAAGTGAGAGCCAGGTTTATACACAAGCCTGCCTGGTCCTTATTATAATCATCTTTCAACCTCTCATCCACAAGTTCTAAAACATTTCCCACTTGAGCTAACTGACGACACCAGCTTATTAAGTTTGCTTTCTCAAGCTTCATTGGGGAGGCAAGAACATGTAATGGCCTTCGACCAGATACAATCACAAGAATCAAAACTCCTAGACTGTAAATATCAGCCTTCTCCATTAAGTACCCGCACCCACCATATTCTGGTGCCACATAGCACAAAGTCCCTCTCATACTTGTGGTACTGCTAAGTTCGCGACTAAAGAGATCTCCACTCCACATGTCACTGCCAATAGAACGGCTGCTCTTTTTCTTCCATCCTCTTCTAAAACTGAACTCCCCATTTGGATCACATTCATTTTGACATTGCTCCCCAAAGTTCTTTCGCCTATGGAAGTAAAACTGTCTACCAAGACCAAAATGTGGTATTTTGAAGCCTTTCCTCCACTTGGTTTCAAGATTTTTAAGCTTACTACTCTTCTTGCTAATCTCATCAAGGTGCTCTTCTTTCCACCACTCTTGTATCTTTCTCTGCTTCTTCTTACGACTTCTCTTGCCCCTTGACTCTTTTTTCTCCAACCCTTTATCAAGATCTTCAAATCCAATTTCTTGTAATTGGGGATCATTCACATCTTCTAATCTATCTAACGGAGTCGAATCATCCAAGTTATTTTGCTCAGGAACACTCTTCTTTTCTTCATCCCAATCAGGATTTGTTGTTGGGCAAATCTGACTCCCTATCCACTCCATAACATAATCCTTACTACACAATTCACCACTCCCATCCTGCCTCCACCACCAATCCTTCCCCCATTGTTTTTTATCAGCCTCCTCATCAACACCCGAAAAAGCATTACAATTCAACTCCTTACTATGATAAATGCTAGAAAAGTCATCATCATAAGGCACAAATCTATTATTCCAATCATCCCCACCAATGTCTACAACTGAGACCTCCTTCCCTTTTGCACTACAAGGCTTAATATCACTCTCATTTGCCATGTTAGCATTATAATTCGAAGAATTCAAGTTTAAAGCTCTAACATTATAAGACATCTTACTATTTTTGGATGAAGAGGAAGCTTGTAAAGCAAGAGCAAAATCTACCTCATGAGCACTCTCCACAGGAGTAGCAGTAGCTGGTGTCTCTGCAGCCAAATTCCCTGAAAGCTCTTGGCTCTTCCCCAAGTCCTGGCTAAACAAATCCACACCAAACTCACCCTCCACCTTAATCCTTGACAAACCAAAATCCGAAATCCTTGCCCGACAGTCAGAATCAAGCAAAACATTGCTGGGCTTAATATCACCATGAATCACTGGTGGATCACATCCAAGGTGCAAGAATTCTAGAGCTCTAGCAACGTCCAATATTATGTCAAACCTCCTTTCCCAACTCAAACTCAAACACCCATCTCCAAAAAGTGATTCTTGCAGGCTCTTATTGGGCATATACTCATAAACCAACACTCTTTTGTTCTTTTCCACACAGTATCCCAATAGTGTGACTAAAAATGGTGACCTTAGGCCACCAAGAATCTGCAGCTCATTCTGAAACTCTCTCTCTGACTGCAAAGAAAGAGTGTCCAATCGCTTTATAGCGATGAGTTTACCATCTCTGAGTATTCCTCTAAACACAGTACCTGACCCACCTTTGCCTATGACATTGGCAGTGTCAAAGGCATTGGTGGCTTGCTTTAGCTCTCTGTATGAGAATCTTTGGAGCTTGAGAGGAGCACTGGAGTCAAAGGGGATGGTTTTAGCTCTGTGTACAAGGGAGTGCCAGATGTGATAAAGAAAGTAAAGGATTGAGAGGAATATAACAATGGAAGCTGAGATGGTCAGGGTCAAGAACAAGACCCTGGTTCTGGTGAAGAAACTTGGAGCTGGAGAAGTGAAGCTAGGAGTTGGAGCTAAGGGTCTTGAAGGCATGGTGGGGTGGTTTGTGTTTTTGGAGGTTGGTGGGTTTGGTTTGGTAACAAGAATTGAAGAAGAACAAATGGGCATGGAATTGAAAGGGATCTTCATTTGTGTATCAGTAGGTATCCAATGTGGGTTTGCTTTACAGTTGGATAATCATATGGGTATTGTTAATTCATGTTTACTACTATAATTCTTTGTTTTGGTTTCTTCTGACTTGTGAGGCGTTTACTGATGACTGATAGAGAAAGGTATACATTAACATTATTAATAAGGTAGTGTTACATTATAAGTTTACTTTGCTTATAAATTTTCTTCTAAAAGAAAAAAAAGTATATATTATACTATAGTGAGTTTCCTTTACTTAGGGTCAGTTTAGGAACAACTTATTTAGTTGAAATTAAAAAATTTTTGCTGAAAGTATTGTAAATAAAATTAAAATGTAACTGAAATAGTACAATAAAATTAATAAATAGTACCAAAAATTACAATAAAGCTGATAAACAGTAACAAAAATTAACTAAATAGTAAAAAAATTAACTTTTTAATCTGGTGTCAAACGCATACTAATTAGGAAAAGGTGCTGTTTATTTCTTAAATTTTTAATTTTGGGTCTGGGTTTTGATTAGGAAAGAGATAGCATTGGTTTATATAATTGATTGATTTAGGTTTTGGTGTATTTTTATAATGAGTTTAGTGATTGGGAAATGAGGATTAGAAAAATGTGGGGGAGGGAGGGAGGGTCCCAAGACGCTTTTGACTAAAGACAGTTTTTGCAGATAAAAAGTCTTATGTATGGGAAGAAAAAAAAAAAAAAAAAAAGTTAAAGGCAAAATGGAGGGAAGATTGGGTTACAGTTGTGATGGTGGTGATGTTGGTGAGTGTTTTTTTTATTTTTAGGGACAAGAGGGATTTTGTTTTATGTGCCATGATGTGTGAATTGGACACGTGCGCTAGATTTTTTTTTTTTTTTTTTTTGGTTTTCCAACCGGTATCCGAACCCACTGGGCCGACTAATCCGGTTTCGGAGCGGGTCCCGGGGTTAAGGTTTTAAACTCCTCCCAACGGGCTTGCGGGGGATCGAACCGTAGTTCTCCCTACCACGTGCGCTAGATTAGACTCTGGACTAAATGGTGTTGCATTTTTTTTCTTTTATTTATTTATTATTATTATTTTATTTTTTGAGAAAATACGATAGGTGTTGTATTATTATATCGTATATTTTATATTGTTTTTTCACTAGAGGTTCACATGTCAATTGAATCCATTGTTTCTTCCCAATATTCTATAGAAGAGGCCACCTTATACAATACAGGCCTTATCTCAGAGCATTCTTATTAAGAATGTAAAATACTATAAATGCTATTTTTTAGCATCTAAAACTCAAAAAATTCACTCTATCAAAACTTGCATATATTATAAAATTTGCAATCTTGTTTCAGTGTACTCTCATTTTTTAGAGCGTACTATAGTTATATCTTATAAAAATAAAAAATAAATTATTTTAAAGCTTTCTCTCTCTTCTTCTCTTTAAAAAAGTATTTTATTTCTCTCTTTTTATTGTTTCCTTCTTCTCTGTTCAGACTTGCCCTTTTTTTTTTTCTTTTTTTTTTTTTCACTCTTTGAAATCGATTTCCCTGTGGCTCCCTGCTTGAAGCTATCTCATGACTTGGATTAGAACCAATAAAGCTACTTTCCTTCCAAATTTTTTCAATGGGTTTCGATGGTGGGTCACGGTGGCAGTGATTTGTGGGTTTGATTTGAAGGCACGGTGATGAGATCGGTCAGTGCATGGGTTGAATTTTTGGGTTACAATTTTGTTTTGATGGCTGGCAGTTTTTGCTCGATGGTTGTGGTTTTGCTTTTTTTCTTTTCTTCCTACAATGGGTTAGATCAGCCACCGGTGAGTACTTGGCCGAGATTTTGTTTTTGCAGTGGCTGGTTGTTTTTGTGGTGGTTAGGTGGTGGTTGGATGTGATTTGGTGGATGGTTGTGGTTATGCTTTGGGTTTTTTCTTTTTCTTTTCTTCCTGCAGGTGGTTGTGGTTGCCACGGCGGTGTTGTGACTTGTGGTGGTGGTGGCAATGGTGGGTTGTGGTTGCTACAATGGTGGTTATGGCAAGTGAAGCAGTGGTAGGGGTGGTGGAGGAGGTGGTTGCTATAGTTTTTTTTTTTTTGGTAGTTGTTGTATTATTATTTTAATGAGTAGTTTATATTATTTAAATGAAATGGTAAAAAATAGATAAAGTAGATTTTTGAAGTGTTAAATGCTAAAATTTTTAGAATCCACGATGGGAATGCTCTTAGTGTTTCTCCACCTTGAAACAAATTCAACAGCTTGATGTAACAACGGCTTTCTAGATTTATTTGGGGTTGTTTAGCTTTTCAATTTATAGATTAAAGGGTTTTTGGTTTTCTCTTTTTAAAAATAATATATTTTAAATAACTAAATTTCGGATTATATTAAAAAGAAAAATCACATACACCATCCTTTGGTAGTTGGTATAACCTTAAAACATAGTTACCAAATTTTGTATTTTAATTTGCCGAAATACCTTATAAAGTAAATTGCAATAAAAGTAAATATCTCATAAAACAAACTACAAGGGAAGGCAAGTTTTTTTTTTTTTGGTATCTGTAATTTCCCCTATTTAAAAACCAAAAACTTACAAGGTCGACGGCTTTCATGATAAATCAAATTCTCATATTTTCAAACAATAACCATTGAAGCAAACCATAAGAAAGAAAATGAGGAAAATAAAGAAGAAGAAAAAAACATAACTAAACAGAAAAAACAAATAAATCAAAGTTCAATTTATTCAAAATGTGATATTTTTAATTCTATTGTATTTTCTATTTTTGATTTTTTTTTTCCTGTTAACTGTTACATCGATGATGTAATAGACTGGTAGATAAATTAAAATATGAAATGTAGAATAAGAAGAAGCCACGACGGCAAAAAGTATAACTTAAAATTATTAATCATGACCTGAGTAACAAATGTGAAGGAAATTGTATCGGTTCACAAGTTAGTTCGAATTACCAAGTTTACCAACATCATTTTATGTCCTTACTCATGGTGGTGCTTGTTATTAGGCACACAAAATCCACAATCTAAAAACCATGGCATAGAATCAAAGAAACTAAAAGAGAGGAAAATATAAGTTTTGTTTTTGTTTTTTTCTTTTTTTTTTAAATCCTTGCATTATATACACAAAGGAGTTACACACTGTTGTAACCCACCCATATGTAATGTGTATAAATGTTACATGGGGAATAAAATTCATTGGATCATAACTCACATCTATGTTTAACCTCTATTAACATGATGTGCCCCCAAGAAGATAAATTACTCTCCAATAGTGAATACAAACACAACATCAATGTGTTACAAAATAGTCATCCCTTCATCTTCATGCAACTTAGTTTTGGTTTTGTCACTTTCTCAATAATTCCTCTTTAGATTGCTTTGTCGATGGTCATAGGCAACATGCCAAAGTAGCCAACACTGAAATAGCTACCTTGTGACATAGTAAAGTTATGCCCCTTGCCGGTCGAATATACATTTACTATGAAATACATGCTACAATGGAGTTCTTTTAGGAAATAAATATGCCTTTTATATTGATGTAGGACATAATATTCACTATGAAGTATAATCTAAATATGCCTTTTATATTGATGTAGGACATAATATTCACTATGAAGTATAATCTTTGTTATTTATTGTTTTGATATTTTCATGTAATCTTTGAAATTTTGTGTTTTTAATGCTTTTTAGTCAAATTAAGATCCTATTAGGGTAGGGTATTCATTAGGATCTCTTTTAGAATTTTTTTTGTTTCTCAATTAAGTTTTATGGAATCTTTAAATTGGACCCCAAGTTTATAAACAAATTTCCAATTCAAAATACTAAATTTGATTAATAAAGATTTCGGAGCTCTCTCTCTCTCTCTTGTAGATTCTAGAGTTCTTATTATGGATTCAAAGGTTACCATCTTGAAACTGACGTGTTATGTCTTGTGACTTTTCCTCTATGTTATATATATATATACACACACACAAATTTTATTCACGTCGCTCCTAATGCCTGACCCAAGTCCTCTATTAGCCTGTTATCCCAAGCATATGAGTGATCTTGCATCCAGCTCTTCCATATTAGGTTACATGATCATGGAAGTAAACTCATATACGATCTCATTTTCAAAATGAAAACATCTTCATGATGAGTGTTTTTCCTTTTCTCACTCCAAAAATATCAAAAGCATTTTGCAGACTCTGTGAGTGAGATGGGGCGGGACAAGTCGGGGTGAAATGACCATCTCTATAACCAAATAACATAATAACTGTTATTCAGAAATTATTATTCTATTACAATATCCATTTTTACATACTAAATGTGCTTGAGTTTTGGTATACAGTGATTCTAGAATCACACCCTTTTTCACAACTTATGAGTACCGAAATTATCATCGTCCAAGCAGTTTAAAGGATGATTAAAGGGCCTTAAAAGGGATTAAATGACCCTACCGTTACAAATGGAAGCAATTTATTAGAGGACCGTTAAAGGCATAATGAACCGCTTTCAATGAGCCCGAAACGTTACTAATAACAATTAAAGAGAACATTGAAGAGTTCCCTAACGGCTATCTAGAGAACGCCCCAAAGCAAGGTTTTCAGACCCGGATAGTTCATTTAACTGTAAAAGGAAGAGGTTCAAGGTTTTTGAAGTCGAATCGAGGTCGAACTGTGATGACGTCATAATTAATTTAATAATTAATTAAAGCCTAAATATAGATATTAAATTTATAAAACTAGAAAAATTGACTAATATATCTATATATGTGAGGGAAATTTAATGATTTTCAAGCATATATTTAATAATTAAATAAGAAAGTTAATAAAATAAAATAATAACCATGAAAACATTAAAATTTATGATTAATTTTTGAAGTAAAGTTGAATATCTTTGAAGGATTTTAATTATAATTTTTTTTATTCCTTGTAAGAGATGGATAATTTAATTAAGTAGAATAAAATTGTGTTAAGTTGTTTTTATAAAAATAAAAATAAAAAAATAAAAAAAAATTGCTAAGGGGTTGGACCGCACGGTTCTTGCCACCGGTTTGTGCGGCCCAACCCCAGTTTTAGGGGTTCACGGAATTGCCACATATGCCCGGTTCTTTATGCTTAAAAAACCGGATTTCAATCTAGTTCTCATTTTTCACGGTCCGACCTCTCGGTCTGGTCCAGGTCTAAAATCCTTGCTCAAATAAGAAGAGGTAAAATCATGTCAACATATCTAAAAATCTCTATTCACCTTGAATACTGCTTTCTCTAACTTTGTCATCAAAGGGCCTTTGGCTAACACCACACCAATGTTGGACTTAGATCACGATGGTCTTTCTTGTAGGTGACCTTTCCACTTTACTTAAATGAGGGAACTTTACTGACGTTCTCAAGCATCATCAATTTGGCGCCTTCTATGGGGAGGCGCATAAGTTCACTTACCTTCCTAAATTCTCTCAACGCAAGATGGATCCCAACACCATACTAAACCCAGCACTACTAGCCTAACAAATTGTGGCACTTATTGCCAATGTAGAAGAGTTGAGCAAGTAGAACTAGGAGATGAGACAACAACTGCACAATGACCAAACAAGGGACGAAGACGAAGTCTACAGCTCGTCCAATAGCCGCAGAAGAGAAAATTCTGAATAGATTGGGTAGTCGAGGAGAGGCAATGACTGTAGGCGCAAGGAAAAGAGTGTTGGAGTTACCACATAGTTATATGGTTTAGGAACCATGAATATAGCATCCTTTCGAGGAAGGACCATTGATCTTACTACCAGAGTATGGGTCTAGAGTTTAGATATGCTCTTGAGAAGGTGTTAGGCACCCAAGATCGCCCAACCCTAAGGTTGGCCTCCCATCATTGTGTTTTACGTCTAAACTTTATTAAAAACAATTTCAATACTTGTATTCTAAACTCACACACATATTAGCATGCATCTAACATACAACATGGGCATCATCATCCCAAAACAACATATCAGGTCTATCCATAAAGCAATAAAGAGCCATACCACACACATATACAAACCTTAGCATTCATCTAGCATGTGAAAACCCTATCATACATCTAAAGCAAGGCAGCAACTTAATCATGGTGTGAGAGTGCATTTTTTCTTAGCACACAGGCCCAAGTAGAGACAAGGATCCCGGGCCCAAATACTTGTTGTTTTGGTGGACTGGGCTTGATTCACCGCAGCTAAATGGGGCTGATTACGAACCAAGTTGTGCGCAAGTCATATAAAGCTCCTCAAGATGAAAAATGCAATTCCTCTTAGTACCCTGGGGCGTACTGTCATGGGATCCTGGGCATACTGTCGTGGGATCCCAGGGCGTACTAGGCCTGTAAGAACCCAGAATCTCTGGTTTTCTGAACTATATGGTCTTTTTCCATGTTTATTATACAATAGAGCTTTATCCTCTCCCTTTACCTCTATGGGTGCTACATAAAAAAACACACTATACAATACACATATCTCTAAATAATTGTTAGTTTCTTAGATTAGGATATACATTTTAATACATATACATATATGTAAATGAGTTTCATGAGGATGATTCTGCCACGAGGATCCTGGCCCCAATTCTCACAGACTTGGTGCTTTTGCACAAGACTTGTGGGATTTGGAACTCAAGTCCGAGCGGCTTTGCTTGGGCTTTGATTTCCAAGATAGTTAGGTGAAAGGGATTTTAGCAAGAAACAGTAAAGGAAGACAATGTAATAAAGAAATACACGAAGTAATTGTTAGAGATCCTCAAATCAATATGAGGTATTTCATTATTTTCTTGATTGTGGATTACAATATGCTCACTAAGACGTGATGCAAGGTTCAACTAAGTTCAAAAATTACAGACTTTGATAGCTATTCAAGCTTCCAAGACTTGCAAAGTTTGAATTTGTTGAATCCGAGCATGTGCTATAGTGGCTGTTTCTGGGATACCGGGAGCAGTTCCTCTGTTTTTCTTGAGTTTTACAGAGTTATCTTAACGATTCCCTCCCTCCTTTCTATTCTGCATCATGCCTTCTTTTATAGCACAGATCGAGCTCTGGGGTACTGGTGATTTCTCCCTTTTGCCCCTTAGAGTTTGTCCCGTGCCTGGTTGCTTCAGGATCATGTCGTTTCCTTTTCTTCATAGTTTCTTTCTTTTTGTTGCGACCAGATGAAAGTCTCCCAGCTAGCTTCCTATTTCCAGATTTTCCCGTTGGCTGACCTGAGGCTTTTTGGCTTTTGCTCCAGCTTTTCCAGTCGTACTTTTCCTTGTCTCTTTCTTCAAATGGTTGGAACCAAAGCTCCTGCGTTTTGCTTTGTACTTCCACTGCGTGTCTGGGTCATAAGGTCCGCGTGCCTTTTGTCTCTTTTCTCTCTTCAAATCTGCTTTAATTCACTTTAGCTGTGCTGCACGTCCTGAGGATCCCGAGCCTCTGGGGATCCCGTCCCAGCTCTTTCACTGGAATTTGCTGGACTTTTTAATGGCCTTTTTTGCTGGAAATCTGAACATACATAGGGCCTTGACGTCGATTCTTCTTGCTAAACGAATTGGGCCTTCTTTATTATTATTTTTTTATGGAATGGGCTTTGTTGTGAAATTTTGGACCTCAACATTAGCCCCCCGAGCTCGTGGGTTACCTGTAGCCCACGAGAAAATAAATTGTTTTTGGACACTTTCCTGCTTTGTAGAACCAATGTGTAGATCAAATAATTCTTGAGGGAAACTCCAAATGAATTGCTACACTTCCTTCATGGAATGAACTAACATGTTGCCAAAGATTAGAATTCACCTTCATGTTAGTATTAAGCTGTAGACTGGTATTCAATTTTCCATAAAATAAGTTAATTTTGTCGGGCCAAAAATGAGATATTCATATATAGCCAAAATTATATTGGTATTGCATTTGATGCCAAAAGTATATTTCTAGCACTAGTGTTTTTTGCTAGTAATTCTAGGATATGCTTTTTGAAAGTAGCATACAAAAATTAAATATCAATATCAGATTGCATTGCTTTGTCAACAAGATTTTGTTTGTTTTACAAAATAGGTTGAGTGAGGGCAGCCCCCATGAACTTTGCCAAAGATATTCTATGCATTGTAGTACATGCTTGCTATGGCTAAGGTGAATAACACCCAAATGTTTGCCACATGAGATTTTAGTCCATGAATAGTGACTTACCAATGAGACCATGATATAATAAGTCATTGAATCATATAAACATGCTAATTTAAAGTCTAATCAAGGCTAGCTATTCTTCTCACAATGTATTAAGAGACAGAAACTTCCCTGAGGACATGGCTTAGAATGCTTAAGAACATCTCCATGCCTTGCTTTAGCTAAAGACCTTGCTCTTCTTGTGGATGCTCTTGATCTTTGCCTTATTTTTTTTTTTTTTTTTTTTTTCAAATTGTGAGAGATTGTATAATATTTCAGATTGCAGCAAATTATTCACATATCATGCCACCAATTATATTGCTATATACCATATAGTTCATGAGCCAAAGAAAATAACAGTGGTTGAACTTAGTATAGTAAAGTTTGCACTAGGCTTCTCAATTTTCATCAAGTGAAAGATATATCTAAGGAAAATTTTTAATCTTATCTTAGCCCCTAGTGTATGCACTGGAAAAGCCAATTTGCCAAATAAGACATAGCAATAAAATTATTTCATGTATATGAAACCATGTGAGGATTTCAACCACACAAGAATTCCAAATTTTGATTTTTGATAATTGGCCAAGTAAAAAGACCAAAATATCAGAATTTTCACTTTAATCTACATGAATAAAGTATTAGTGCATGGGTGATACCTCTTGCACAACTTTCTGTAGTGTTTTGATATATTCAAACATGGTATTAATGAGTGGGCTTACCGAAAGGGTACCTTTCTTTTGTTGAATTAAAGTACCTCCAAGCCTTTGGTGAGTTTACACCTTGTAGGAGGAGGGAAATGTTACTAGCTGGTTTGCAATGTCATTGACTAACCTCTTTGTATAGAGATTTGCAAAAGTATCCATGCTTTTGCGGCTTCGAGTGATGTACTCTTGAAATTTTTATTTTTTTTAAAAGCTACACCTTCCTTATTTCCTTAGGCTCCCTTGAGCCAATTTCTTTCAATGAGGTCAATCTTGTGTACTTTATACACCCACTTTTGGGTTTTCATACCCACTCGAGGCTCTTTCTCTTTGTACCCCTCGTTGGGCCTTGCTTACAATTTGCACCCTTTGCTGGGATGTGCTAGGCCTTGTACCTATTGCTGGTATGTGCTACAAGTTGTTGCCATGATTGGGATATGCTTACAATCTGCACTTGTACCTATTGTTGGTACATGCTATAGCTTATACCCATAAACTTTTGCTTTTGACCATTTTCTTGGTTGTACTTGGAAACTTTTGGTCTTGGCCAATATCTGAGCCATGTATTTAGAAAATTTGTTCTAGGCCAAGTCCTGGGCTAGGTACATGGAAAGTTTGCTCTTCCCAAGTCCTAGGTCATGTCACTTGGAAAATTTTTGTTTTGATCAAGTCCTGGGCTAGGAACATGGAAAATTTTCCCTTTCCCAAGTCCTAGGCCATGTCACTTGGAAAATTCTGTTTTGTTCAAGTCCTGGGCTAGGTACATGGAAAATTTTCCCTTTCCCAAGTCCTAGGCCATGCTACTTGGAAAATTCGTTCATGACCATTGAATTTTTTCAATTTTCAAAGAAAGTTCCTTCGTAGCCCCTCGTTCTCAAATGGACTTACTGAACTGATTTCTTTTCTTTTCTTTAAAGGGTTGAGGATTTGTTTCCTTCTCCGAGGATCTTCTATAATATCCTCTCTTGGCTGTGAACAAATCTTTTATGAAAATAAACTTCTTTTATGAGTCATCTAAGGTTGCTCTCACTGGTGAACTGATGGCCAGGAGCTCCACCAAGATGATTCTGTCATGGTGTTTTCTTCAAGTGGGTGATCCTCTTACGGGGATCCTGGAAGAGGAAGGATTCCTCTAGGCATGCTTGTTGAAGGCTGTCTTCACAAATCTTATAGTATCTTCACAAATCTCATAGTCTGTTTCTTTACAAGGATCTCTACCGCTACTGCTTTTTTTTTAGAGATCTTCTCACTCGATAGGTACTCCTCTTCTTCAAGGAACCAGACCAGTAAGTTTGCTACAGTTTAGCTCTTGACAGCTCTGGGGATCCTTAGGACCTATGTTGTATTGGGAAATTAATATTAGCCACTGGGCCACTTTTCAAGATCGCAAAGGCTGATAGAGGAGGGTTTTTATTGGATGAGAGCTTATCACCAATAGGATTTGGTGGTAAAAAGTAATGATTCAGTTGTTGAAATGCATGACCGCCAAATGTGCTCTTTCTATGTTGGGACACCTCATTCAGTTTCCTTTAATGCTCTGTATGCTTGGGATCGGGATCCCAGGTACAACAATAATGATTTTGCCATGGACTAGTACCCATAAGATAGGCAAATGACTCATGTTGAAGTTTTATGATTGGATGCTCAGCTCCCCATATGAGAACATTCTCCTTTTTCAACAGTTTGGATAGTTCACTAGTGACCAAGGTTGGTCTTGGTGTGAACTTCCTAATGTAAGAAACTCTTTCCAAGAAGCCCTTAAGTTCCTTGACCATGGTATGCCTCTTTATGGTTGATATTGTTGTTGCCTTGGCTGGATCTATGAGGAGATCGATGTTAGGCAAAGGAAATTTATCCTTTGGATGTGCCTTATTTAATTTGAAGGAGTTCACGCCAATAAATCTTCATATTTTCAATAGCTCCACTAGTTGCTTTTTTTTTTAACGACAACTGACTGCTGATTAGGATAGGCCCCGGGTTCCTTGGGTCAGCCCCCAAGTTCACCTCTTCTATTTTTCCTTTGGTAGGATTTATGCCTTCCTTTCCATATCCATAAGTTTCTCCGGGATCTTCAAAAGCAGTATATTAGCCTTCCTCCTTCTGTCTTTTTTCTGTCCAAGGGATCCCTCAAACCATGGGTATTGTTTCCTTCTTCTGGGATGAGAGCCCCTCGGGATCCTGGAGATGGGATATTTTGACTCATCGTATCCCTAGGTTCCTCTAGGATCTCTTCCTAGGCTATCATGTAAGATGGTGGTCCGAGATCCTTTTGTAGGCTACATTCAAGTCCCGCACGCCTTCATAAGTAAAATTCGGCCTTCCTTCCAGGTTTCTTCTTCTTCTAGGATAGGAGCCCCTTAGGATCCTCGGGATGGGAGCCCCCCGGGATCTTAACAATAGGATATTCTTCAGCTAGAGCCGATTCATCATAGAGTATATTTTCCACAAAATTTACTTTGTACTGGATGAAAGGACTAGGATTGGCAGTGACTTTTGTGGACTTTCCATTCAATCCCTCTTTCATTTACTAGTGGTACATTGAGGGGATTAGGCAATACTTGTGATGTCATGGTTGGCCTTCAGAGCTAGTTGTAGGTGCCCTTCAGTGGTCTCTGTATCTCCTCCAAATTTTGTTATTTCCATGGGTGGGCCCAATTGTTGAGCTATAAGAAATGATAGATGTACTGTTAGTTGTTGAGCTTTCAATAATGTTGATTTTGCTGCTGACTTGTAATGTAGTGTTTCTGTTGATTTTCTTCAAAATATATTCAAGGCCCATCGCACAATAGGCTTTAGCCCCCAGGACATGAGGTAGTTGTTGAACCATGCTTGATCCACCTTCTCTTGATGTTATTGTGGAACTTCTATCAAAGTTTTTTTTTTTTTTTTTATGCCTCCATTTTTTTTTATAACCATTTAATTTTGCTGGATCCATGGAGGTACTTCAACTTTGTTGGAACCAAAGAATTGTTCTACTTTGCAAGAATCAGAAAAACTATTCCATCAAGGAACAACTCGAAATTTTTTATGGAACCAAAGAACTACTCCATTTTGCTAGAACCATGGTTGGAACCAAGGAACTACTCAACTTCTTTGAAATCAAAGAGCTACTCTATTTTTGTTGGATTCGTGTCTAGACCCAGGGAACTACTCTTTTTTTTTTTTTTCTTTTTTTCTTACTGGAATCTAGGATCTCATTTGGAATCAAGGATCTCCTCAGCTTTGTTGGGATCAAGGATCTCCCAGGCGTTGCTTCCTGGAGTCAAGGATCTCCTAGGCTTTGCTGGAATCGAGGGTGTACTCAGCCTTGCTGGAATAAAGGATCTCCTCAGCTTTGTTGGGATCAAGGATCTCCCAGGCTTTGCTGGAATCGAGGGTGTACTCAGCCTTGCTGGAATAAAGGATCTCCTCAGCTTTGTTGGGATCAAGGATCTCCCAGGCTTTGCTTCCTGGAGTCAAGGATCTCCTAGGCTTTGCTGGAATCGAGGGTGTACTCAGCCTTGCTGGAATAAAGGATCTCCTCAGCTTTGTTGGGATCAAGGATCTCCCAGGCTTTGCTGGAATCGAGGGTGTACTCAGCCTTGCTGGAATAAAGGATCTCCTCAGCTTTGTTGGGATCAAGGATCTCCCAGGCTTTGCTTCCTGGAGTCAAGGATCTCCTAGGCTTTGCTGGAATCGAGGGTGTACTCAGCCTTGCTGGAATAAAGGATCTCCTCAGCTTTGTTGGGATCAAGGATCTCCCAGGCTTTGCTTCCTGGAGTCAAGGATCTCCTAGGCTTTGCTGGGATCATGGAACTACTCCATTTTGCCAAATCCATGGGCGGAGCCAAGGAAACTTGTCCATTTTGTTAACCTGCGCCATATGATATTATTATCAAGTTGCTGCAAAATTATTTAGCCCCACGACGTGAGGCAATTGCTTTGCTATGTAATTTACATTTCATCAAGCCTCTTTGATTCGCTTACTTCTCTTTCTTTTTTTTTTCTTTTTTTAAAAAAAAAAATGAAATGAAACAATATTATGAATTTTTTTTTTAAAAAAGAAAATAAATCAGCCCCCTAACGTGAGGCAATTGCTTTACTGTGTAGCTCATACAATCTTCATTCCATCAATCTTTTTTTTTTTTTTTTTTGCTCACTTCTCCATTTTTTTTTTTAGCAATGAGACAATGTTTTGATTGTTAAAATATTATTACATGACCCCTCTTACCCCCTTTTTGTAAAGAGTAGAATCCTCATGAGAAACAAGATTTTGTTTCTTCTAGCTGAGTTCAACATTTATTTTCAACTTTTTGGTTGTACTATATAGGTTGGCTGTAATCTATAGGTTGGCTGTACTCTCAAAACACCTTTAGTATTAGTTAAGTTTTATGAGATCAGTGAGTTGCCTTTAGAGATCAATGGTACAAAGTAGTTTCACACCACCAATACCTCATTTAACAAGCATCTTCAAGTTTTGGACTTCAAAGTTTAGGACCAAACTAACTGCATAAATGCTAATCAAAGTTTAGGACCTCATTTTATTTATTTATTATTTTTCAAAACTAATTGATTCAGCTGGGCAGTTATTTTTTATGGACATCTTTAAATGAGGTCCATTTAAATGGAGGATGAGTATGACAACTAAACTTATCTATGATTCTATATTGTGTAGAACAAGAGTCTACTTCTATTACTAAACAATACAATGCTTTTGCTTTCATGCAACACAGTGATAGCTATCCATTTGAAAACCATAAACTTCAGTCCATTATGTTCAAAATATAAAATGGAGAAAATAATGATGCATAAAACTTATCTTGTGTTGGGAAGTTCCCCAAAATTCCATATAGAGTCCCTTGGTAGAACATTTTTTGGAGGAACCCGCACTTTTGGGATCTTGATGTTGAACGCACTAAGAGAAACTTTTCTTCCTCTAGGTGTTTCCTAGCTTTGGAGCCATACTTGCGAAGGGACTGCTTTTTCCCTCTCCTTTTTCCCAGTCCCCAGTGGAGTCGCCAAAATGTGAGAGTGCTTTTTTTCTTAGCACACAGGCCCAAGTAGAGACAAGGATCCCGGGCCCAAATACTTGTTGTTTTGGTGGACTGGGCTTGATTCACCGCAGCTAAATGGGGCTGATTACGAACCAAGTTGTGCGCAAGTCATATAAAGCTCCTCAAGATGAAAAATGCAATTCCTCTTAGTACCCTGGGGCGTACTGTCGTGGGATCCCGGGCATACTGTCGTGGGATCCCGGGGCGTACTAGGCCTGTAAGAACCCAGAATCTTTGGTTTTCTGAACTATATGGTCTTTTTCCATGTTTATTATGCAATAGAGCTTTGTCCTCTCCCTTTACCTCTATGGGTGCTACATAAAAAAACACACTATACAATACACATATCTCTAAATAATTGTTAGTTTCTTAGATTAGGATATACATTTTAATACATATACATATATGTAAATGAGTTTCATGAGGATGATTCTGCCACGAGGATCCTGGCCCCAATTCTCACAGACTTGGTGCTTTTGCACAAGACTTGTGGGATTTGGAACTCAAGTCCGAGTGGCTTTGCTTGAGCTTTGCCTTCCAAGATAGTTAGGTGAAAGAGATTTTAGCAAGAAACAGTAAAGGAAGACAATGCAATAAAGAAATGCACGAAATAATTGTTAGAGATCCTCAAATCAATATGAGGTATTTCATTATTTTCTTGATTGTGGATTACAATATGCTCACTAAGACGTGATACAAGGTTCAACTAAGTTCAAAAATTACAGACTTTGATAGCTATTCAAGCTTCCAAGACTTGCAAAGTTTGAATTTGTTGAATCCGAGTATGTGCTATAGTGGCTGTCTCTGGGATACCGGGAGCGGTTCCTCTGTTTTCTTTTGATTTTACAGAGCTTTTCCTATAGTTCTATATTCACATGATACAAGGTTCAACTAAGTTCAAAAGTTACAGACTTTGATAGCTATTCAAGCTTCCAAGACTTGCAAAGTTTGAATTTGTTGAATCCAAGCATATGCTATAGTGGCTGTTTCTGGGATATCGGGAGCAGTTCCTCTGTTTTTCTTGAGTTTTACAGAGTTTTCTTAACGATTCCCTCCCTCCTTTCTATTCTGCATCATGCCTTCTTTTATAGCACAGATCGAGCTCTGGGGTACTGGTGATTTCTCCCTTTTGCCCCTTAGAGTTTGTCCCGTGCCTGGTTGCTTCAGGATCATGTCGTTTCCTTTTCTTCATAGTTTCTTTCTTTTTGTTGCGACCAGATGAAAGTCTCCCAGCTAGCTTCCTATTTCCAGATTTTCCCGTTGGCTGACCTGAGGCTTTTTGGCTTTTGCTCCAGCTTTTCCAGTCGTACTTTTCCTTGTCTCTTTCTTCAAATGGTTGGAACCAAAGCTCCTGCGTTTTGCTTTGTACTTCCACTGCGTGTCTGGGTCATAAGGTCCGCGTGCCTTTTGTCTCTTTTCTCTCTTCAAATCTGCTTTAATTCACTTTAGCTGTGCTGCACGTCCTGAGGATCCCGAGCCTCTGGGGATCCCGTCCCAGCTCTTTCACTGGAATTTGCTGGACTTTTTAATGGCCTTTTTTGTTGGAAATCTGAACATACATAGGGCCTTGACATCGATTCTTCTTGCTAAACGAATTGGGCCTTCTTTATTATTATTTTTTTATGGAATGGGCTTTGTTGTGAAATTTTGGACCTCAACACATGGCAATCATAAGATCATGTAAACATACATACTCAAAATCAAACATCATTCAAGCATATTCATCACAAAAGATGCATGTTCATATCAATGTATAACCTACCTTTACTTACCTTCCAACAACTCAGCTCCTATGGCATCAATGCATGGGCATGTGAATGAATTAAGATTAAGGAACAAAAAGATAAACCCTAATCTAGCATACAATGACAAACAAACATGTGAACAAAGAATAAAACAAAGGCATATTAGGTAAAACAAGCAACGCAGAAGAAACAGGAAATTCAAGATTATGGTTTTTGGGCACGAGTATGCATGCGCATACATAGGCCTGCGTACATAGGCCAGTTGTATGTGTATGCATTCTTCGAGCCTATGTGCACACATAAAAGTATGCGTATGCAAACACGCCTGAACCCTAACCCAGAAAATAGACAAGCAGAAAAACAGAGCAAGACCTGAAAGCTTAAATCTAACAGCCTAACATGCTTAAAAACACCAAACAAGCATAAAACTAAACTACAGAAGCATATATAAGCATAAAAAAAGTCAAGGAACAAGATTAAAATAGAAAACTTAAAAAGAAAAAAGGAAGGTTGAAGCTTGATACCTCAAAAGGAGTTCCCAAGCTTTGATTTTGACCGTTCCCCTCAGTCAAATCTACCACAAGTCATTAAACTAGTGATTAGCAATGTTAAACTAAACGGATTGGAGCCAGAAAATGTCCTAATCAAATAAAATTAACTTGAGGGTGTTTTGTGAAAAACTCCCTTTTGATTCACTATTTTCTAGATCTTAGGTTTTTCCCGTGGGATTTCTGTGTGTTTTGAAAATGTACCATGTAAGGCTATATATAGTGGAAAAAATGGGGTTTGGAACGGCTCTCAAACGATGTTGGATTCATTCCAAACCTCAGCTATTATTGCAAAAAACTTGCATTTTTCATGTTTCTGAAACCTTAGCTACGTGTGCAGGAGTATGCCTTTGGCCCATGTATGGAGGCCGCTACCCACGTACACAAGCCACTGCCCACGTACATAAGCCGAGGGCTACTTTGGTCTTTTATTTCCAAAAATAGGTTTTTGCTCATTTAAAATGTTATATTTTCCATTTTAACAATCCTCAAGTCAATTTGATATCTGATTGAGCTCTAAACTAGCCTTCGGCCTTAGAGTTTGCACATCATTAAGGAATGGGGGCTCGAGTCGTAAGGGGTACAAAATGCAGTGTCTACAGATGCCCCTCTTTTGATTCGTAAGCTTTGCTAAGGGAATCAAAAGAATAAGAGACAAAACATTTTGTTTCGACGTACGACTCGGGCCCAACCCACGCACACGACACACATCATGCATACATGGGGCGGGGTGCAACTCCGGAGAGCTGCGTGGGATTTGTATGTCCGAATTCCCACCTTTGTTGCTCAGGAAACGAGCAACAATAGGTTCACTATCCCAGAACCTATTTTGCCACTTGCATGCAAATGGTGAGTGACTCACTATCCTAGAGTCACTTAAAAGAAAGAAAGAGAAAACAAACAAGGGTGCCTTTACTAGCTAACCCAACAAACAACAAACGAATATAGTCTTTATGGTGTCCATCCAAGGCTCTTGCCTCAAACTTCTCCGGGTGACTTGTTCCTCTTGTCTTCTTCACTTCTTTCTCTACCTTTTCAGGTGATGCTCTTGCCTCGGGTTGACCTTGGTCTCTTTCTCTATCTCTACCTCTACCTTTTTTCTATGGTGCTTACATGTTCAATTCCCAGAGGATATGTGCATGAGTAGTCTTGATTGTTGGATCCACTAGGGATGGTGAAAACTCGTTGAGGAGTAGGTGTGCATGGGGAGGAATCTTCTGCCTCTTTCATAATTTACTTGGGGATGAGAAACTCACTGAGGAGTAGTAGGAATGGACTTGCTGAGGAGTAGTGTAGATGTGTGATCCACTAGGGAAGAATCTTTTGCTTCCTTCATGGCATGCTGATGACTTTTGAGGAAGAATCTTCTGCTTCCTTGCTGGGGATACTTTAGGTGTACTTGATCCACCGGGGATACTTTGGGGAAGAATCTTCTGCTTCCTCATTGGAGATTGTTTAAATATGCTTGGGTCCATTGGGGAAGAATCTTTTGCCTCCTCCATGGGGATGATGTTTGATGTATTTGATCCATTGGGGAAAAATCTTCTACTTCCTTACTGAGGATGATGCTTGATGTGTTTGATTTGTTGGGGAAGAGTCTTCTGCTTCCTTACTGGGGATGATGCTTAATGGGTTTGATTCATTGGGGAAGAGTCTTCTGCTTCCTTACTGGAGATAGTGTTCTTGATTTTTTATAATCTGCTGGGAATGGTTTTGGGGTGTACATGCTTCATTAGGGGGAAGAGTCTTCTGCTTCCTTTATTGCTCACCGGGGAGTCCTTTGATGATTTTGTGATTAATTGGGGTGATCTTGAGATTTTTTGCTTTGAATGATGGAAATTTTTTATTTTTTACTATTCATAACTAAACTACACGTAGTTTAGCCATTAGTGTGTTCCTACCTTTTCATTTTTTTCTCCAACGGTTACCAACCGTTTCTTTTTCTTATTCATTCTCTTCATCTCCCTCATCTCTTCATATTCTCCATAACTCTTCCTTTTTCCTCTTTACAAAAACCTCCCTCTCCTCTCTTTTCCTCTCACTATCTGACTCTCATTTTCTCAAACTCCTTCATTCTCTCATTTTCTCTCTAAACTCTCTTCATCTTCTCCAATGGCACCCAAGGCCAAGAAGTCCTCCTACGCCCTTTCTTTTGATGCATTCCACCTTACCCGTTGGAGTGGGGCAATGAGATTGATGGGGCCTCCACCATTGACATACCGGCTAGAGAATCACATCCCCATGGCTAAATATGTAAGTTTTCAAACTTTTCTCATTTTTCAAGTTTCTCTCTGATCTTCCATTTTTATGTGTTTTTTGCCATGTAAATGCTTGGGTTTTGTTGTGGGATATGTCTAGATGAAAACCTGGCACATTAGGAGGGGTAGGAACATGTTTAGGATTGATTTTGGATGATGTATGGTTGAAAATGTCGAAGAACTGCTCCTGTTTGTGCATCTGCATTCGTGGGCTCAAGCCTGCGTACGCAACTCTATTCTTGTGTATGTATGTCTGTTCTTGAGACTCTACGTATGTAGGAGTGGGCCTGCGTATGCGGGGTCCTATTTGCGTATGCGGGCTTTGACCCGCATATGTGAGATGACTAGCAGAGGCCTTACTCTGCCCCTTTTCATTTCTATTTCAACTGTTTCACTTCTATATGCAATCCTAACATCCCTTTTTGTCATTTTTGTATCTAGAAATCATTGCATCCTTCTTTTTATCTTTATTCTTGCATTGAAAACTTCATTTTTTATCATTTTCTCTTGAATCAAGAATCTAATATCATCTTCCTTTTTTGTAGTCATCATCCTCTTATGTTGCTAAGGGAAGCACCAATAAGGTGGGGGAGTGGTACAGCCTTTTTGCCCCTAAAACCAGGGCCTATATTCAGGAGGCAGGCTTTGAGCCTATCATTGGCCTTCTTCTGGAAAAGTCCATGAATGCTACCTTGGTGCAGTGCCTCATTGAGAGGTGGTGGGATACTACTCACACCTTTCATATTGCTGAGCGGGAGATGACGGTGACTCCCTACAACTTCTACTACATGACTGGTCTCGGCTTTGAAAGGGCCATCATTAACTTGGACGGCGTGTTAGGCATCCAGCTGGGTTTTGACATTTTAGGGAAGAAGTACTCCACCAAGTCCATCCGTAACTTCGACTTGGTGTCAGATTACATGTTTCTACCACAGAGGACTACGGAGGAGTGCATTTGTATGGCTAGGGCCTTCTGGGAGCCTACCTCTTCGCCAATGGTGGGCAAATGGTGTCATTCAAGTGGTTGACCCTCTTTCAGGACTTTGGAGATGCACGGAAGGCCAACTAGGTGTAGGCATGTCTCGCCTACCTTTACTCCACCCTCGAACTCTCAGCCGGGGCACCTTGCGGGAACTTATGGGGCCTTGGAAGCTCCTTGAAGTTATTTCTTTTTCCATTTCTTGTATTTCTATTTGTAGCTTGTAGTCTTGCAAACTGTATTCATCTTCCATCTAACTTGTGGCTTGTGCTTCTTTTTGTAGCGGTGGGTTGTTAGGTATGGCCTCATAACCCCAGGCACTGATCTAAAGTCTGAAGGATTTCCCTTGAGTGAAGGCTCACCTTACTTGGTTAACTTCGGATGAGGTAAGTTTTAAAAGTTCTAGTTTTTCATGCTTCTTCATGCATTTTCCCTAGGATTATCTTCTTCCAACCTTGTATCATTATAGGTCAATTGGGCTCCTTAGGCCAGCCAGCCCCTTCTTACTTCTCTAGACTTGGAGCCTACTGCTCTCATTGGTTCGGATATTACTCGTCCCTTTAAAGGAGCAGGCTTGAGGGTGCTATACCTGGCAGAGATGGTGTGGTGCCAACCAGTGTGTAGGGATGACCCATAGATTCCGATGGATCCCCTTGAGTTCATGTTTGCCCTAGACTCCATGACCAATGCTGAGTACCACTCATGGGGAGTGGCATTCCCTACGTAGAGCAGCTTCTTGAGGGATTGGACTATGAGGAGTTCTTCTACTTTGATTTTGAGCGTTCCCTTCAATCAAATCTATCACAAGTCATTAAACAAGCAATTAGCAACGTTAAACTAAAAGGATTAGGGCTAGAAAAGTTCCCAATCAAATAAAATTGACTTGAGGGTGTTTTGTGAAAAACTACCTTTTGATTCACTATTTTTTATAGGCTTTTCCTATGGGATTTCTGTGTGTTTTGAAAATATACAATGTAAGGCTTTATATAGTGGAAAAAATGGGGTTTGGAGCGGCTCCTAGACAATATGGGATTCATTCCAAACCTTAGCCATTATTGTAGAAAACTTGCATTTTTCATGCTTTTGAAACCCTAGCTGCATACGCAGGAGTATGCCTGCTTATGCATGCTTTGGTCCCTATACGCAGGCCGCTGCCTATGTATGCAGGCCGAGGGCTACTTTGATCTTTTATTTCCAAAAATAGGTTTTTTCTTATTAAAAAGGTTACATTTTCTATTTTAACAATCCTCAAGTCAATTTGATATCTGATTGGGCTCTAAACTGGTCTTGGGCCTTAGAGTTTGCACATTATTGGGGAACAGGGGCCTGAGTTGTAAGGAGGAAAAAATGCGGTGTCTACAATGACGACTTGCTAAGATGTATGAAGGCTGAAATGTATGAAATGAAGAAGAGAATGCAAGAAAAGATGGTCTAGAGTTTGGATGGAATGATCCATCAAACGGACTCTCTCTTCACTTCCAAGGTGTTGGAATGTCCGTTGCCCCCGAAATTTCGTTTTCCATAAGTAGTAACATATGAAGAACTAAAAGATCCTCTAGATCACATCACAACCTTCAAAGCATTACTTAACCTCAACAGACTCCAGATGAGGTCATGTGCAGGTCTTTTCCAATGACCTTAAAAGGTCTAGCTCGAGTTTGGTTAGTAAGCTAATCCTTCAACTATAAACAGCTTTAAGCAGCTGAGTGGTTCGTTTGTTTGGCACTTCATAGGCATGCAATGGCACTGAAAGCTCAAAAATGTGTCGAAAACACAAGAGCTGTTTAGACCCCCAATTAAAAGTTACGACTCGATTGATTTTACACTAACTTAATACTAAGTGCGGAATAGTGTAAATGTGAGCAGACAAATAAACAAGCTACTCTAATCCATAATCTAAGCAACATAGCAGTAAAATGGAATGTAAAAGAGTAGGGAAGAAAGATGCAAACACAAGATAACACGACGATGTGTTATTGAAAAGGAAACCGAAGAACTCGGCGAAAAACCTCTCCGCTGCCCTCCAAGCGGTAATCGATCCACTAGACAATCAGTTGGGATACATGGGTTAGCAAGAGACCCTCCAAGCCTAATCTACCCAATGTAGCTAAGCCCTCCAAGCTCCTACTCCAACAAGGCTTCTCGGAACCGTGTCTTGTCTAGCTCTCCGGATCCCGTAACAAGCTCCATGTTGCATCTGCCATCCTTAGCTTCTTCCAATGCTTCCCAGCAGCACCGAAACTTCACTTGACACTTTAAAAGGGTGTGGTAAGTGTTTGGGTACAAATCTCCTCTTAAGGTATGACAATGGGAGAGGGATGGAGAAGAGGCTACAATGATTTCTCACTAAGGATAAGTAGTTCTCTCTCTAAAAGATGGGTGTGTGTATTGTAGAAAACCTATCTAGGGTTTTTCTCTCTAAATGGCCTCATTTTACATTTGTGGATAATGAGGGTATATATAGTATGGGTGAAGGGTAAGAAAGTCACACATTAAAATCCTCCAAGCAGAATGTTTCGCGACTATCTCGCGGGAAGGCCTTACCCGCGAGACACTCACGAAAACGATAGCCTAGCATGACTCTTTAGCTTCCAGTCATGTGCTTCTCACATGGCTCTTTCGCAAGTTAGCTTCTAGCGAGACACTCGCAAAATCCATGGATTCTTCATTTTAGCTTGAGTCTTCACCAACTTCATACTAAACCCAATACAATAAAATCTCACAAAATATAAGGAAATAAATTAAAGCAATTACAACACTTTTTGTCATGGAATAAAACCAACATAAAACATAGTTGTGAATCACAACTTTACAGGCACAAAAGGCCGACCGAACACCTCCTGATGATAAAATAGGACGAGGGAGAGTCCATAAGAGCATATGTGAAGCATTTTAATAGGGAGGTTCTAGAGGTGGACGAGGTTGAAGATTTTTGTGTTAACCGCATTCCAAGTAGGGTTAACTTCACAAGATTTCTTGGTTTGCCTCTCCAAAACTCCTCCAAAGACAATGGCCAAGCTCTTGCAAAATGCCTAGAAATATAGGAATGCAGAAGATGCACTTGTTGCAATCGAGGTTGTACCCAAAAAGAGGAAGAGGGAGTATGTGAAAGATGACCGGTGTGAAATGAAGAAAGACCGAAGGGAACGTTCTTCCATAAACAATACATAAGCTTCAGCTAATAAGTCCAAAAGAATGGTAAATTTCACCCCTCTAGTTATGCTTGTTAACAAAGTTCTTAGGCAAATAAAGGACGATCATCAGCTTAGATGGCCAAAACCATTAAACTCCCCACCGGGAGCTCATAACAAAAAGAAGTATTGTCGTTTTTATAAGGATCACAGACATTATACGAATGAGTGCAGGGATCTTAAAAAGAAAATAGAAGAGTTAATTCAAAAAGGGAAGCTGCAAAAATTTGTCAAGCGGGATTATCAAGGAAGACCTATGAACAAAGAAAGACCGCCGAAATCGGAAGATAATCCAAAGGGTGCAGAATATAGAGAGAATGACCAAAAACTGCAATAGGAGAAATAAGGATGATAAATGGAGGCCCGATAACTGGTGGATCATTCAAGTCTTTAAAAAAGGCCTACCATAGGAAATTCAACAGTGTCTACACCACACTTTTGCCACCAAAATATAGGAGGAAGGGAACCTAAGATATGGTTTGGCGTAAATGCACTTTTAGTCCCTATATTTTGACCCAATTTCTATTTTGGTCCCTACATTTTATTTTTACCACTTTTAGTCCCTAAACCAATTAACGCGGAACATTTAAGTCCTTGAAACACTATTCCGTCAGCCAACTAACAGGGAAACTAACGTGAGCATCAAAATATTATTAAAAAAATTATTTGATATTTTTTAAATACCAAAATTTTAAAAAAAAGTTAATTACTCAAATTTAATTAAAAAAATAAAAAACAAACAAAAAAAATTATTTTCTTTCAAACAAAAATTCTTCTCCATCCATATTCTTACCAAATTAATACTTATTTTTTTTATCATTTTCTTTTCCTTTCTTGTACTTTCTTTATAACCAAACACATCAAAACAAAATAAATTTAATTAATTAAATGTCTTTCTTGTCTTTTTTTTTTCTTCTCATTATTTTTTCCATAAGAACATCTTCATGTTGATTGTGGTCATCACTAGTGTTCTTCCCTATAATCAATCTCCAGCAAAAAACAAACCCTAAACCCAAATCCTAACCAAACCCCAAACCCATAAATTTTCTTGGCAAACAAACACAAAAAAAAAACCCCAAATCACCACCACCGAATCAAAGAACATGAAGATCAAACCATGAAATCTACCACTAAAAAGAAAGATTAAGACCCATGAAAAACAACACCACCCATGCCATCCATCAAGCCACTAGATCAAACAACTAAGACCCAAAATCCTTCAAACAACTAAGACCCAAAATCCATCAACCAAAAACTGTACAATCTTGATCACCAAATCCATCTCCGACCCACTAAAAGCAAGTCCCACCACAACCCAACCTCTAGAAACCCAGCAGCAAAAGTCCATGACTTTGAATGGCCGGTGATGATGATGATCTAGCGTCCATGTAAAACGGGTGTGACCCATAAAGATTGACATCAAGATTAGCATTGCCGATATCGGCGTTCCACAAAGTGAGCGCCTGAGTGTCATGGGGAACAAGCTTGAAGGACCGCTTGGTGTGCTCGCCAAGGCCATAGAGTGAAGACTTGGTTTTGGGGAGCAAAGAAGAGAGCTCGATATACTGGTTTTTGAAGATGAAGGGAGTGGAGGCAGTGTCGAAGATTGTGTCATTTGTGGATTTGCGGGAGATGGAGAAGGTGAAGGGAGATGTGGTGTGGAGTGTGAGGGTGAGGTCGGAGTTGGGGTCGGAGAGGAAGTAGGAGGTGGTGGAATGGGAATGGGGTGGAGATGAAGGAGTTTCGGGGAGAGAGCTGTGTCCTGGGGAGTGGGTTTGGCGTGGGATGATGTCTAGTGGGATCTCCCATCTGCAGTGGTCGGAGTCTGTTATTTGAATTCTCAGCCGATCCTTGGGTGTTGATTCTGATCCACAATATCTTTTAGATCCGATCTCTTTCTTCTCAACCTGATCTCTTTGTGTTTGTAAATCTCAGCAAACAAGATCTCTTTCTTCTCAACCCGATCTCTTTGTGTTTGTAAATCTGACTGATTTTATGGGTTTCGTTGCTAAGGAAATACAAGAAAAGAGAAAAAAAAATATTGATTTTTTAAATTTCTGGGCAAGGTTTGTTGGGAAGAAAATGGAGAACATGATTAACGGGAAGAAAACATGTTCTTGATTCTTCATGTTCTTCCCAGAAAAAGAAAAACAAAATTATTGAAAATCTTTTTTTTTTTTTTTTTATTTTAAAAAAAAAAAAAGGTTAAAAATTTTAATAATATTTTAATACCCACCTTAGTTTCTCCGTTAGTTGGCTAACGGAATAATGCTTCAAGGACTTAAATGTCACGCTTTAATTGGTTTAGGGACTAAAAGTGGTAAAAATAAAATGTAGGGACCAAAATAGAAATCGGGTCAAAATGTAGGGACTAAAAGTGCATTTACGCCATATGGTTTTTTTAGAAGATGATGCTCGAAGGGTGTATCAACCTCATGACAATCCTTTGGTGATCACGTTGATGATAGAAAAATATAATACTAGGAGAGTTTCAATCGACAACGGGAGTTTATCTGACATCATATACCTCCTGCCTTTTAGCAATTACAGGTTGATTCGAAGTGACTCCGTCCTTTCGAGTCACCACTCGTAAGCTTCAACGGAGACAGTTTTTATCCGAGGGGGATCATTACTTTCTCAATAACAGTGTTAGGACATATGTGTTTCACTTGTTAAGAACAAATGTCATTCTTTTATGTAATTGGCTAATCTTTTGACAAAACGCACTTTACTTGTAATTGGGTAGATCTAGGTGTTTTTAATACTTCAAGAAACAAGGTTTCAAGATCAAGTGTTAAAGCCATTCAAGTCTGTCCAAGAAACAAGCTGAATAGTGCAAATTCATTAAAGCTCGACAGCTGCATGTATCGAGCTTAAGAAAGCTGTCTCATCCCATGTGCTCGACACCTGCTCGACAGCTTCTATTTGTCGAGGTTTAAGAATTTTAGAATTCTGATATTCTTTTCTCCTAACCTTAGACATATAAAAGGATTATTTTAAGGGCCGTCAAAGAGTACACAAGTTGCACAAGCATTGAGCAAAGTTTGTTCAAGCAAATTGTGACTGGAGACGAAGTTTTGCTCTAGTTCATCATTCTTGTAGAAGTTGCTGTGTTTGTACACTGTAGGGTTTTGTGACCAAGCATCTTCTTGATCATCATCGTGGGATGAATTGAAGAACTTTGCAGCCAACAACTTTCTCTAGTTGGTAATTGAAGTCGCGTACTGGGATCCACGCAATTGGTTAGTCACATATTGGGAGCTGTGCATCAAAAGAAGAAATTGTCACTACAGAACAGGTCCAATTAGGTATTGGGGTAAGGGTTCAACTGTAGGTTGGTATAAGGTACTGGGATTCCTTTACTTGTAACCGCTTGTTGTGATAATAGTGGAATTTCGGGAGTGGTGACCTTAAAATCACCCGGTGGAGTTTTTGCCGTGTAGGTTTTCCCCATTCCTAAACAAATCACTGTGTCAATTTATTTTTCGCTGCATACTTTAGTTATTGGTGATTTGTTTTTGCTACCATGCGTTTGCATGTTAATTTGATTAATTAATTAAACTTGGCTAATTAATTAATTAATTCATCACAAGGGGTCAATACGTTTTTGGCCTATCAAACAGCATGGACATACCCGATGTAAGTGACCAAGGAAAACAATTTCCTAGTTATAGATTGTCCATTGTCCTATAATATAATAATAGGACAACCCACCCTTAACCGCTTAAAAGCTGCCACGTCCACTTACTACCTTAAAGTGAAGTTCCCAACAGATAACGGTGTAGGTGAGATCATGGGTGACCAAATCCTGGCTCAAGAATGTTATCAAGCTGTGCTGGCTTCTAGGGAGAACCATACCTGGATGATTGAGGAAAAGCAAGAGAAGGAAGTTTTGGAGGCCTTATAGAAGGTGGAATTGGTAGACGAGGATTCATAACAAATAACCAAAATAGGGATCAAGTTGAAACCATTAACAAGGTAGAAGATAGTACAGTTCTTGAAAGAAAATATGGATGTTTTTTCCTAGAGCCATGAAGATATGTCGGGCATAAGTAAAGACATCATCTAGCACAGCTTAAATGTAGACCCAAAGCGAATCCCGTCCAGTAGAGGCGATGAGTATTTGCCCCAGAACGAAATAAGGTAGTTATGGACAAGGTTGATAAATTGTTGAAAATAGGTTTTATTCGAGAAATGTATTACCCAGAATGGTTGGCTAATGTGATAATGGTAAAAAAAAGCAATTTGAAAATGGAGAATGCGCATGGACTTCACCGATCTGAACAACGCGTGCCCTAAGGACAAGTTCCCACTCCCATGGATTGATCAACTCGTCAATTCAATTGTAGGACATAAGCTGCTAACTTTTATGGACACATTTTCAGGATACAATCAAATCTTGATGGACGAACAAGACCAAGAGAAGACCTTAATCATCACCAGCTAAGGCCTTTACTACTATAAGGTAATGCCTTTATGTTTGAAAAATGCAGAAGCCATATACCAAAGATTAGTAAACAGAATGTTTAGCAAGCAAATTGGTCGAAACATGGAAGTTTACATCGATGATATGCTTGTCAAGAGTAAGGAAGAAGATGAGCACTTGGATGATTTGAGGGAGTCCTTTGAGATTTTACGCCGCTTTGAGATGAAGTTGAATCCTACCAAATGTGTATTCGAGGTGTCCTTTGAAAATTCCTTGGCTATGGTATCCTAGAAGGAGATAGAAGTGAACCTAGAAAAAGTAAAGGTAATCCTTGAAATGATCTCTCCAAACACCGTCAAAGATGTTCAGAAGCTGATAGGACGAATAGTGGCGTTAAATAGGTTCGTCTCTAAGGCCACTGATAAATGTTTAGCTTTCTTTTAAAGGCTTAAATAGGCCCTTAGTTGTACTGACGAATCTGAAAAAGCCTTCATGGAGTTAAAGAGATATTTATGAAATCCGTTGCTCCTAAGTCCATCCAAAGAAGGAGAAGAGTTGTTCTTGTACCTAGCGGTACTACAGACGGCAATAAGCTCGGCCTTAATCAGAGAAGAATCAAGGATCCAATGGCCAATATACTATACTAGCCAAGCTTTTCAAGGGGTAGAAGCAAAGTATTAGAAGATGGAGAAAATCACTTTTGCTTTAATCATCGCATCCAGGAAACTACATCCATATTTTCAAGCAAACCCAATTATAGTGATGACAGAACAACCGATAAAGAGCAATGGGTAAGCCAGAGGTTGCAAGACGAATGGTGCAATGGGCGATAGAATTAGGCCAGTTTGACATAGAATAAAGACCAAGGATGGCAATTAAAGCTCAAGCGTTGGCAGGCTTCATGACCGAGTTCACTATTCTCGACAACAAACCACTCCAAGATGGTTCAAATTTATGTATGATTCACACTAATGGTTCATCTGTCAAAGAAGTCAGAGGAATAGGGGTAGTCTTGGTGTCTCTAGAGCAGGACGTCCTCAAATATGGAGTACAACTCAAGTTCCCAACCACCAACAATGAAGCAGAGTACGAAGCAATGCTGACAGGACTCTGTGTAGCAAAGGCAATATGGGCAAGGAAAATACTCTTGAAAATTGATTCACAACTGGTAATTGGGCAAGTCAACAATGCATATGAAGCCATGGTGGATAGGATGCAGAAATACTTAAAGTTGATAAACTAGTTAGTCAATAACTTTGAAGAGGTAATGTTTGTCCAAGTCCCAAGAACTGAAAACACAGAAGTTGATGTTATAGCGAGGTTGGCTTCATCACAAGAAAAAATTGAACGTCCAGACCTGAAGATTGAAGTACAGAAGAACCCAAGCATTGAAGAAGTCCACATCTTCCCGTTCCAAAACAGGGAAAGTTCGTTGACTCCAATCCTATCCTACATCAAGAACGAAGATTTGCCCTTTGATCAAAGAGAGGCTAAGCATATTAAAACGAGATCGTCTAGATTCCCCATCATGAATGATGAGCTTTACAAACGAGGATTCTCATTACCATACCTAAAGTGTGTAGAACATGATGAAGCTGGGTATATATTAGCAGAAATACATGAGGGAGTTTGTGGAGACCATTTAGGAGCATGATCGTTAGTAGGAAAGGTGATCCAAGTAGGGTATTTTTGGCTGACCATACAAAAAGACACATATGAGATCATCTAGAAATGTGACAAGTGCTAGCAGATTGGGAATGTCTAGAAAATCCCAGGTGATAAATTAACCACGATCACATTTCCATGGTTATTTGCCCAATGGGGATCGACATTGTAGGGCCATTACCTCAAGGTAAGAAATAGATTAAATTTTTACTTATTGCAATTGATTATTTCACGAAATGGGTTAAAGCAAAAGCATTGGCAACAATCACAGAAGCCAAAATCCAAAGTTTCATCTAGAGAAATATCATCTACAGGTTCAGGATGCCACAAGCAATTATATCAGACAATGGACAACAGTTTGTTAACCAAAAATTCTGAGATTTTTACTCTAAACTCGGGATTAAGAACCAAATCTCTTCACCAAGACATCCATAGGCCACTGAACAGATTGAAGTGATGAATTGAACATTGCTGAAGATCATTAAAATACGACTAGAGGGGGCAAAGGGTGCATGGCTAGAAGAACCACCCAACGTCCTATGGGCTTATCAAACAACCGCAAGAATGCCCACCAGGGAAACACTGTTCAAGATCGTCTATGATACAAAAGTGGATATTCCTATCAAGATAAGGGTTACAAGCTCAAGAAGAAGATGATATAACGAAGGAAGTAATGAAGACACTTTGAAACTCAACCTGGATTGCTTGGACAAGACCAAGGACGTCGCAGCTCAAAGAATGACAAGGTACCAACAAAAAATGGCCAAGTACTATGATCAGAGGGTGAAGCTCAGATGATTTGACCTAGTAGACCTGGTATTATGCAAGGTGACAGAAGCAACTAAAGATCCAACACAAGGGAAGTTAGGACCATCCTAGGAAGGACCCTACAAAGTTCTTAGATACTTAAGAAGAGCCAGTTACTACCTGGAGACTATGGATGGCCAAACCTTACCTCGTCCTTGGAATATAGAACATTTGAAGAAGTATTATCAGTAAGAAATAAACATCTTTGTATTTTTTTTCATATTTTGAAATTGTCAATTCAATAAAGGAAACGCATCGTTATTAACAAATTACAGGATGATTGAAGTGATAAAAATTCTCCAAATAAAGAATTAGGATTTATTTGCTTTTACACGTTCGATTAAAATCCTTTTTTCGAGTTGAATTAGGATTTTAATTGTTTTTCTTTTCCTAATTAAATTGTTTTTCCTTTCTCAAGTAGAAATAGGTTTATTATTTCTTTTCCTAAAAGGAGTAGGAGAAATCCTATTCCTACAAATACTCTTTATAGAGGGGTTGATTATTGTTATTATGCGTTTATTAATAAAAGTTTGCTAGATAGGTTTTCTCTATTATTTTTCCTACTAGCCTAATGTTCTTGTAGAACTTAGGTTTTGTGGAAGATTTGTAGTAATTGTGTGTTATAGATTCTGCTTCTACACGCCCACGTTGCATCAATTGGTATCAGAGCAAGGCTAGGCTCCTACCATGGCACAAAAGGGAGCATGTGGGGGAAGACCTGTTGCCATAGATGATGTGTGTGAATGTGATGAGGTTGCACGTGATGCACAATTAGAGGCGTTCTTTCAACGAATAGAGGAGTGGTTTGATGCACTTTCAAAGTAGCTCACTGCCTTAGCCGTTGAAAACCGACCTCAAAACTGCCATCCAAATCCACATTATGTGGAGGAGGAGTATTTTGATGTTGAGGAGGAGGACTACGATATCAAAAAGGAGGATGAATACATTGATAGAGTCTGTGTAGTAAATTGGGATTCTCCACCAATTTATGATGACTATCTTGAAGATTATAGTCAAGGAGACAAGATTGAGCTTGATGAAAATAAAGTCATATACATTTCAAGGTGAGCCCATAACTTACACCGTTGATGAGACTTTCAACATTAAAAAACAAGAGGTTATTGATTTTATTGGTTACAATCATACGTTGGTACAATTGGTTTGTTCAACAATAGATGAGTTCTCTATTGATAAACGAAGTTTCAATCTACTAAAGTTTGAACTTGAATACATTAAACACTATGATTTCCTTGGGGTTGATGAGCTCCTCAACAAAAATTTTCCCAATAGTATATTTAATATTATTTTGGAAAGATTAATGAAAACTTTATTGATCCCTTCTGGGAGGATTTTATTGAACAAGAATTGATAGAGGTCAATAAGAGGCGTGAACAAGTGATTTTAAGTAATTTTTGCAAAGGAGGCAATATGAAGTTTATGGATGTGTGCATAGATTCTTTTTTAGTACTTGCTTCATATATCCCACTGCAGCAAAAGAGGTCAAGAATAAAAATTCATACATCAAGATTTATTATGAGTGAGAAAAGATTGATAAGTAGCATATTGATTCGACTTGTCTTGCACAGAAGAATAGGATGGAGAGGATTATTCGGGGTTCCAACTGATTGTGGAAGATTGCCACAAAACTCGAGGACGAGTTTTCCCCAACCCCGAGAGAATGATGCAAATTGGTTAAGAAAGAATAAATTTTTTTAATATTTTATGTTGTTTTTTTCTTTCCTAGTGGAATTAGGATTTATTTTCTTTACAAGTTCAATTAAAATCCTTTTTCTAGTTGAATTAGGATTTTAATTGTTTTTCTTTTCCTAGTTAAATTGTTTTTCCTTTCTCAAGTAGAAATAGGTTTATTATTTCTTTTCCTAAAAGTAGTAGGAGAAATCCTATTCCTATAAATACTCTTTATAGAGGGGTTGATAATTGTTATTATGTGTTTATTAATAAAAGTTTGGTAGAGAGGTTTTCTCTATTATTTTGCCTACTAGCCTAGTGTTCTTGTAAAACTTAGGTTTTGTGGAATAGTTGTAGTAATTGTGTGTTATAGATTTTGCTTCTACACACCCACGCTGCATCAACAATAGTGTTATAAATTCTCCAAGTGAGAATACAAATCACATGACGACTACAGTGATATAAATTCTCCAAGTGAGAATACAAATCACATGACGACGGTGACATATATTCCCTAAGCAAGAATACAAATCACATGATGACGACAAAAAGCAAGAAAGACAAGAGAAACATCAAGCGACGAAGTCCTTCATAAGAAAGAAAACAACACAAGACGTTTTTGTAAGTAAACAAACCATATTTATATCTATCTTATCTATAAGAAGTTTCAAGTGCAAAAGGCTTGAGCGTTGAAAAACCATGGGCAAAATAAACAAGTTCCTCAAAAATACGAGGACCAAATTTCTTCAAGAATTCCAAAACATTAATTTTTCACCGGGGGACCGTGGGAACATGTAGATTGACATGGTACAACTTGTTCGGGCATTAGAGCACTCGAAGTGCCTTTTAAAGTCAAATTGACCAAAATGCCCCTAGTCAACTTTAGGTTGACGAAAAGTCAAAGTTGGTCAAAACCACCCCAAAAAAACATTTTTCATGTTTTTACATCAAACCCAATCTTTTTGGAGATTTTTGTCAGCTTTGACCAAATTTGACTCAAGGTTGACTTTTGGGAGCACCTGAAAACCTAATTTTGATCCAACCATTAGAATGGGTTGGAACCAATGTCATTGCAAATATTATTGAATTCTCTTTCCAACGATTATTCATGGGTCGGAATCGGAGTTAAAATGGTTGAGATATCTTGAACACTGTGCTGGACGCGTCAGCTTGCTTCCTGAGACCATAACCATTGATTCGACAGTTTGATTTTTAATTTATTAAGTTTTTTGGAAACTATACATCCATACCTTTCTATGGATACCAAGATCAACTCAATTAGAGTCTGGTAAGGCCTTCAAATACTTGATCAAAGTCAGAATCAGAAGTGACAAGATTGCTGATGCTAGCAACCCAGCCCAACGCACCTTCAAAGACCGTTAGAGTTGGCCTAAAGGGCCTCCAAAAGCTAAAAATGTTAGGATTAGTTCCCTTAAATCCTATTGTATGATGCTATGTACGTTATTATGTGTGACTTAATGTTGTGATTAATAAAGTTGTTTTATTATTATCTAAAATAATGGTAACATGAATATTCAGACATTAACATATAGTCTATGAGATGCATAGTATGTGATTTATGTGAAAAGCCACAGAAGATATAAATCACAAGTTCTTTGTAAACTCATAATTTTAGTTCGTAGTCGGTGATGAAATTGGGCATTTCATCTGCGAAGACTATAACATATCAACTAAGATGATTTGTCTTGATCACGAAAGTGAAGACTTCTAGTTGATGTGTTGATATGTTTGAAGAGTTAAAACATATTGAACTGAATCGCTATGAGATTTATTATTCTCCTAACGACTATCAAAAGAATAATAAATCTCATGACTTCTATTTACATGAACTCTTAATCCTGAGAGGATAATGGACTTGATCATGAAGTGTATGTTGCTTTGATATATCAGGAGTGAGATCTAAAGACACAATCAAAACCTTAGTATGTTGGGTAGCCACATTTGGTGTTGATGGAACATATATTCTCAAGATGAAATTCATAATCTCTTAATGGAGATATAAAATATTCCATTGAGATAAGTTTAATGGGTTTAGTTAGTCAGAGAGTTAGGCCTAACCACTTTGGTAAGAAGTTATTAAAGTATATATTTATGAAATTGGATTTCATAAATATATGATGAATAACTTTATAAGATTAAACTGGGTACTCAAGGATTAAGATGTAGTAATCTTCAAAGTGACAGTCTATATTTATGACTTTGTATTACTGCGAATATTTTATAAAGGGTTGCATGTATAATAAACTCTTGGGATATAATTTATTAATAAGGCCTAGAGTGCAATTATATTTATATAGTGGTATTAAATATAATTAATGGTAACTTTGGACTTGTCAAGAGTTGACAGAAAAGCCCAAGGTCCATTGGAGCTAGTGTCTTATTTGTTCCCTTTTGGTCCCACTCCAAGCTACACACTAAAGCCCAATTGAAAAGGCTCAAAAGGCTAGCCCAATTAGATAATCAGTTATAAGGAGAGAAACATACAGAATTTAGTAAGAATATATGAAATGGTATGTATGTGAGGGTTGGACACTCTTTCACACTCTCTTGAACATACACATATAACTGATTGAGAGACCACACTTCTTGGGCATCAAGTGGAATTGGAGTGAAAATTAAAAGTGTTCCCAAATGCTTCTAATCTTTGTTTTGAAATTCACTACACCAAGGTACACTTTCTTGTTCTTATATTCTGAAATTTACATAGTACATGTTATCAATTGCGAATGAAGTAGATCCGTTAATTTTCCGCTGTGTATGTTTTGTATGCGATACAAATATATAATTTTCCAATAGAAAAGTCATAAAAAAAGTATAAATACCCTCAGACCCCCTAGAATTTGAAAAAAAAATGATAATTGGGCATTTTGGAGCATTTTTTGGGTAGATTCTCTCTCTTTCTCTCTAAATCATCTCCGAAACACACACAAAACCTTTGATTTCTCATCTTTCTCATCAATCAAGAGGTAGTGTTCTTGCTCTCATCTTACTGTCCTTGGTCTTGGTACCTTGGATTTGAGGTTTAGGGGTGTACATGTAGCATATTAGCTACAATCTACACCCATTTTATTTCCTAGCTTGTTTATTGCTTTTTATTTCTTTCTAACATGTGTTTATTGCTTTTTATTGCTTTCTAACATGTTTTATACTTTTCCTAGCATGTTTTATAGCTTTCCTAGCATGTCAATTTGCTTTCTTAACTTGTTTTGTTGCTTTGATGTTGTTGGCCTAGCCTTCTTGGGTTAGGATATGTCTAAATTTCTTGTTTGTGCTTCTTGCCATGTTTATGTGCTTAGATCTACATGTTTGGATGCTATGCTTAGTGCTATTGTAGCGTTTTGCCATCTTGATTATGCCTCTTTCTTGTGTTTTGGCTTTTGGGTAGGGTGTAGATCTAGATCTAATGGTCTAGGCCTACATCTATACACCCAAGTTTCAATAAAGGGCTTGGATTAGTTCATTTTTGCATGTTTGTGCTTTATTTGCTCTTTTCCTTGCTTTATCCTTTGGATCCATGCTTGTTTGCTTAGATCTAGACCTTTGCCATGTTCTTGTTTGTTTTCCCTTTGTGGGTTTGTGCTTGTTGGTTTTTGGGGCCCTCTTTGTTTGTTTAGTTGCATCTTTTCCCCATTGGTGGCTTGTTTGGATGTAACCATGTGTGAGAGTACATCTACGTAATATTGGCTTGCCTTTCTCTCCTTTTGTTTAGCCTTGCATGTTAGGGTTTCTCATGTTGGCCTTGTGCTTTTAACATGTGTAGCTCTCCCCTTTGTGTGATAACATGCTTGGCCTTATGCCATCTTGTTTGGCTTTTTTTGTTTTGTTTACATCTTTGCATCTTTGTTTACCTGTTCATGCATGTGTCTTTGTGTGCTTGTTTGTGTTATCAAGCTGAGTTCCTACCTATTTTTTGTGCGGGTTTACACGAAATCCCAAGTCCCATTGCGGAACTCTGTTTGATGGCACGTGTGTCGTCCGTACTCCAATCTAATGGAACTATAGACACCAAATCCAAACCTACATTTGTCCTTCTAGGACAACCTTTCTTGTTTGTTTGTTTGTTAACATGCTTGTTTTCCCCTTTGTGTGCTTTCTTTCCTTGTTTATGTGTCTTGTGTGCTTGCTCAATGCTTCCTTTGTCTCTTTTCCTTGTTTGTTTTGAGAGAAAGAAAGCTATGAGTTCATGAATGCGAAATATTGCAACTGTGATGATAATTGTGTTTAGGTGTCTTTTGCAGAGTTTGCCTTTTTGTACTTAAGCTAGTAGTGAGCAAAAGATATGGATGTGGGTGGGTTGTGGGCCTATCCACCAATAGGGAGGTGAAAAGTGAGACTGAGATTTTTTTCTTCTTTAACCCAAAAACATGTTACTAAAGTATAGTCCCAATTTTCTGACTTAATTTTTTTTTCGAAGTATAGACCCAATTATGGAAATTAATTATCATTATTATTATTAGCTGCAAGAAGAGCAACACTATTTACCCAGGAATTGGGTTTCCATCAGTCCTCCTTCGAAGGACATTCCGAGATGGTGATATTCTTTAAGACGGGGAGATATGCTCCATTCCTCTATAGGCCACATGTTATAATATACACTATCTTATGCAAGCTCTCTCTGGTGCTTTTCCTTCTCTCATGTGAGTAAGCAAGGTAACTCAGTTGCTCATGCTTTAGCCCAAAGAGCAAGACTTTCTTTTCCTATCATAGTATGGATGGAGTCTGTTCCTCTAGACATAAACTCTTTTGCTTTGTCGAATTTACCAGTTATTGATTAATAAAAGTTACACATCTTTAATCTATAAAAAAAGTAGGATTCAATAATTTATATATATATATATATATATTGGGTTCAATTTATATCTGGTGCAACTCTAAGTGATATTACACCACCCAATATTGGAGTTCAAATGGATAAAATATCATGAAAATACCATAATCCTAATTAAATGTATTATTTTTTAGATAAAAAGGTTGTTTTTTGGGCATTTTTGTGCAATAAACTGTACCAATCCAACCACAATTGGTGTAAACCACTTAGACCAGATTGTAGTATGATTAGTTAGCTACCCTCCATAAAAGGGCTTGACGATATTGAAAGATCAAATAGTGTAAAACACTATAGCTTTGATTAGACCCCCAATTTTAAAAACACGGCTTAATTGCTTTTACTCTAACTTATCTACATGCGGAAAAAGAGTAAATGATATGCAATAACCGGAACTACTCTCTAAGCCATAATCACAAGCAAGCAACAACAAATATAAAGCTTAAATAGTAAGGGAAGAGAGATGCAAACATAAGATAACACCGAGACGTGTTATCAAAGAGGAAACTGAAGTACTCAATGAAAAAACTTTCCTTGGCCCTCCAAGCTGAAATCGATCCACTAGTGAATAAAGTTGGAGTACATGAATATCTAAAAGACCCTCCAAGCCTAATCTATCCAACGTACTTGAACCCTCCAAGTTCTAGCTAACAACGGGCTTCACCGAGCCATGTCTTCACTAGTTTTCCAGATCTCGTTATTAGCTCTAATTTGCATTCGGCAATCGATGGCTTCTTCCAATGCTTCCCACATGCACCAAAACTTCACTTAGTACTCAGATTGGGTGAGGTAAGTGTTTGGGATAAGAAACTCTCAAGGATTTGTAATTGGAGAGGTAGGAGTAAAGGAAAACTGAAGAGAAATTATGTAGATAACTGTGGGTTTACAATCTCTAACTCTCAAGTGTATTGCTACGGTTTTCTCTCTCAAAAGCTCCTTGGAAAACTCCTTACAATTTTGTGGGTAATGTGGGCTTATATAGTATTGGTAAAAGAATGAGGAAAACACACTTAAAAAGTTTCAGGTAGTGAGTTTTGCGGGTCACTCGTGACCTGGCCTGAGTCGCGAAGTGTCTTGCGAAATCCAGCCTAGCATGAGACTGTTCAAATTCCAGCATGTGCTTCTCACATGGCCTTTTGCGGGTTAACAACTCGCAAGTCAGTCGTGAATTCACCTTCTTCACAATTCTTCATCAAACTCTCACACTCAACCTTTACATTAAATCCCATAAAAAATACAGGGAAATGATTGAACAAAATATAATCAAATTTGACACAGAGTAAAAGCCAACAAAAAACATAGTTATAAATCACAACTTTATAGATATCTTCTTTGAATTGCGACATGCGAGATACGAATTTTTCAAGAATAGTCCTATCAAATTTCCTACACTATGTCACCTCCTTTACAGGTGCTATATCTTGACAATCGTAGCTCCAAATCATACAAGATCAGAACCTATGGAAACTACACATCTAGACCGTTCTAGGGACACCAAGTTAAAAAAGAAAATTCTAAGCTCCCGAAGACCACCAAACATTAGCTTGAAAATGGGGTCAGAAAAGAGGAAAAATCATAAAATTAGAAAAAGCCCAAAAATAGTGCTATAGCTGGTGCACACTATGGTGTGAGTCAACTGCCCCTCATTTTCCCTTATAAATATATCCCCCCTCCTCTTGGAAATTCATGCCCAAAATCCCAAAAGTTCTCCTCTCTCTCTTTTAGGAATTTCTTTAGCTTTAGTTTCTCTCTCTTTTTTCTTTAGAAAACCTCCTTTCAAACAGAAACTCCCGCCCTTTTCCACCATTTTTACACCTCCAAAGTTCTTAGGTAAACTTGGTAAGCTTTGTAATAGAGATATGGTTTAGCTTTGTTCATAGCTACACCATTCTCTGTGTGTGTGTAAAATACATCATTCTATTTATTGAAATGCTATTTTTATGTTGTTCATCTACTCTTCATTGCTCTTTACATATTGTTCTATATCTCTCTATTTGTGTACTTATTGTTTATACTTTTTACTCTTTAAAGCTCTCTCTATGCTTGTAAAAAATGTTTCCTACCTCTTTTTTATTTGTTTTCTTCTCTCTTTAAATCCCTTTGATTTAAAAAGAGAAAACAACTCAACATCATTGATAAATCCTCATCTTCCTAACTAGAAGGCTCGTGGAGTAATATCTGTTGGAAAATCTGGTTTTGCATCTCATACAAAACACATAGCGGAAGCAACAATCATGGATCTACTTCATTCATGAGAGATAACATATAACCATGAATTCTAGAACAAAGAATTGAAAGCATACCTTGATGTTGTGAAATTCAAAACCAAGACTTGAGAATACCTCTAATCATCATCTCAATTCCACATGGTGCCCAAGAAGAGTGGTCTCTCAATCAGTCTTTATGTACATTGATTCTCAAAGAAAGTTCTTCTTCTTCTCATTGTAGAGAAAAACTGTTTTCTTTTCTTTTCATCATACGTACATTCTAACTACCTTGGTAGTTACTTTATTTAATAACTCTTATTAAATAAAAAATTATTATCTAATTGGGTTAGCCTTTTGGGCCTACCCAATTGGGCTTTAGTTTGTGGCTTGAGATGGGACCAAAGGGAACAAATAAGACTCTAGCTCCAATGGGCCTAAGGCTTTTCTATCAACTCTTGAGAAATCCAAAGTTACCATTAATTATATTTAATACCACTATATAAATATAATTGCACTCTAGGCCTTATTAATAAATTATATCCTAAGACTAACAATATCATTTGACCCCTCTATGAAATATCTGTAGTGAACAAAGTCATAAATAATTGTTACTTTGTAAACAACTATTTTATCCTTGAGTACCCAGTTTAATCTTTTAGTTATTCATATTTATTGAAATCCAATTTCAATAAATATAAACTTTAGTAACTCCTTACTAAAGTAGGCGCCCTGAATAACCAGTTCTCATTAAACTTATCTCAAGGGGATATTTCATATCTCTTATGGAAAGAGATTATGGATTCCATCTTGAGAATACGTGTTCCCTCAACACTATGTGTGGTTACCCAACATATTGAGGTTTTGACCATGAATATTAGATCTCACTCCTGATATATCAAAGTAACATACATTTCATGATCGAGTTAACTATCCTCTCAGGATTGAGAGTCTATGAAATTAAAAGTCGTGAGATTAATTATTCAGGTGACAGTTGTTGATTGCATAATTAATCTCACAGCGGTCCAGTTCAATTTGTATTAACTCTTAAGACATATCAACACATCAACTAGAAGTCTCCACTTTCATGATCAAGACAAACTATCTTAGTTGATGTATTATAGTCTTTGCAGATGAAATGCCCAATTTCATCACCGACTATGAACTATATTTTGATTTTACAAGGAACTTGTGATTTATATCTTCTGTGACTAAATCACATAAATCACATACAATGCATCTCAAGGACTATGATAATGTCCCATTAGTTCATAAATAATCTCATATAATTAAACAATTTAATTATTTATGACATGCCAATAAATTGGATTTTAGGGCACAAACCCCAACAATATCCTCGTGCACGCCTAACCGTAGTGGGAAGATGGTGATTTACCATAGATGGGTCCTCATGACTCCCTTTTCCCAACATGGAAGAGAACCCATAAGCTTGGATGTGACAAGATTTAGGCTTCCCAATAAGTTTAGATTCTTGTATTTATGAAAATTCTTTTTCAAATGCAACCCTTTTTCCCAAATGTTTAAAATCAAGTTTTGGGTAAGTCTTCTTTAAAAAGTTTGACAATTCATTTTCTTAAAAAAAGAAAAGATAAGTTTCCAAAAGGTTTATAAACTTTAAAAGTTTATGATAGGCCAAAAAATGTATTGACCCCTTTGGTAAATTGATCAATTAATTAGGCAAGTGAATTAATTAGATTCAATTACATGCAATAAGAGAGGTAGCACAAACAAATCACCAACTAAGTTAAATGCAACGGAAAATAAATTTGATACAGGTGATTTTTTTACGAATGGGGAAAAGCACTAAGGCAAAACCCCACCAGATGAATTTGAGGTCATCACTCCTAAGAATCCACTATTATCAAAACAAGCGGTTACAAGTAAAAGGAATCTCAATACCTAATACCAACCTACAATTGAACCTTTACCCCAATACACAATTGGACTTACAATGTAGTGACAATCTCTCCTTTCAATGCACGGCTCCTAGTACGTGACTAACTAATCGATGCACGGATCCAACTATATGACTAACACAAAACTTGAGAAAGATGTAGGCTGCAAAGTTCTTCAGTTCATCTAGACGATGAAGATCAAGAAGCTCCTTTGTTACAAAACCCTTGGCGCACAAACGCAGTAGCTTGTACAAAGAAGATGAATTAGGGCAAATTGTCTCCAGTCACAATTTGAGTGAATAATCACTTTGCATCAAGTTGCATCACCTTAGACGGCCCTTAAAATAATCCTTTTATATGTCTAGGGCCGTGAGAAAAGAAACCCTACACAAATAGCTTGGATATGGTGGAAAACAAATCTAGAAATCTGAATTTCGTAATTCTCGATAGATACAGCTTTTGTCGAGAGCTGTGGAGAATTAAACATTAAACCTTGATAGATTTATCTATCAAGCTATCTGTCGAGCTTTAATGAACAACACTTCTTCACTTGTTTCTTGGATAGACTTGCATGACTTCAATACTAGACTTGAACTATTGTTCCTTGAAATATTAAACACATCCTAGATCTACCCAAATGCAAGTAAAGTGCGTTTTGTCAAAGGATTAGCCAATTTACAATAACATATGTTCTAACAGGTTCCACATATGTCCTAACAATCTCCCCCTTTGGCAATTCGTGACAAAACCATAACAAACAAATGAAGTATGAGAGAAGTCATAAATCACCAAACTCATAATCACTTGTTGAATACAATAATCACTAAACTCATCACCATGTTTAGGAACCTTGGACCTTTTGCAAAGCCCGAGCATGAGGTGTTTTGGCGATCACCCCATGAAGATGGTGTCTCACAGAAAAGAGACAAAAGTTCATCTTTGGACACAGTCCTCAGATGTGGGCACGAGGGGTAATCATGATGTGATACCCCCGGAATGTGTAGTACCTCGGAAACGATCTCCAGAGTGACTACGATACATGTAGCTTGAATGCGCGTAGCAAATTGAGGTATAGAGGTATCAAAACTGTGCATGTTGGAGTAGAACTCCTAAATGATCACGGTGGGACAACTCACGGGTATCTCATATAGAGATTCCCATCCCTGACTGTGGATGACAGAGGGTAGAGTAGTATCGGAGAAATCCGATAGAATCACATGGCGCTCTAAATGAACACCACGTTTGGAGAAGTTCTCTGAGAAGTCTTTTTAGGCCTTCTCATCACGGAACTGAAAGTGAAGAGTAGGATCAGAAGAAGATGCTCTGGAATGAAGAGGGTTCCGAGATGGAGCGGATTTGCACTTGGGTGCCATGCGCAGACTATTCGAGAGAGAGAAAGAGAAAGGGAGACAAACAGAAAAACACCATCACAACAGGAACCAAAAAAAAAAAAAAAAAAGGAAATGAAAAGGTACGTATGTATGAACAATGAATGAGCATGTGATGTGCAAATAAAATTACATCATGGGTTCAACCTAATCCAATCCTAATAGCACACAAGTTTCAACATATATACACACATCTATAATGCTTGAAACATTGTGAAAACGCAAATGTAATGCAATGCATGAGCATATAACAACACATAAGCAAAAACCAACCCAAAAATTTCACAAAATACTCAAAGGTTTTCAAAAACCCCAAAAAATTTCAAGAAAACCCAAAACCTAGGTCTAAATGCGTGAAATGCATAAAGAATGAAGGAGAGAAGCATACCAGAGGGAAGACACAAGGTTTAGGGCGAAATCCAAGTGGGTTTGAGGTTTTGAGAGAGAAGAAAGTGTTTTGGAGGTGAAAAGACACAAATCTGTCGAGAGAGAATGAGAGAAATGAATCTGATTTTCACATTAAAGCTATTTAAAGAAAACGTGTCTCAATGGATCGAGGATATATAGAGATCTATCGAGCACTAATTCTCGACAGATAAATCTATCGAGGTGCTGTCAAGAATCTGTCGACGGCAAAAATGCCTTGATGGATTGAATAGCTATCGAGAAGCTATCAGCCAGCTAGAACCTTTCTCGATGGATCGAGAATCTGTCGAGAAGCTATCGAGAAAAATTCCAGAAAGCGATGGATTAAAATTACGATAAGATCTGTCAAGAAAAGAAGTCTAAAGGTCTCGATAGATAGCTATTTGTCGATATTTGTTGAGAAGTTATCGAGCTAGATATAAACAGGGATTTCAAAGAGAGGAAAAACACACAGAAATGAATGCAATCAAGCAAGCTACTCAACCAAATATTCAAGCAACATGTTAAGCTCTCAAAAACATCTCTCAACACAAAAAAATGCAAAGCATTCATAGATCCAAAACACACACACACACTAAACAATTTTATATTTTAAAAACGAGTTAAGACAGTTTAGTGAGCATTCATTAACACATGTATTCCTTGTGATGGCCAAATCACATTGTACCTGCACATGTATCAAAAGTAACAAAGAATTTTGCGTGTTGTGTGTGAAAACATCATAAGATTGCATAAGTGTCTCATGTTATGACGATTTGAAATATGAGAAAATCAATTTAACTCACACACAATCATAACTGCTTGATGGGGACTATCACCTTTGAGGTACCTTCTATAACTCCCACATCTCCGAGAAACACTCTTGCAACCATATTTAAAAGCATTTTGTTACTTTTTGCTTTTATATTCTTTGCATTTTTTTTTCTTTTAGTATATCATGCATGGGCATATAAGAGAGAGAAGAAATACCCAATTATGTTAAGCCACAAACATCACAATTTTACTATGCCAAAGCCCACAGATGTTATATATGATTGGCGGGCTTTAGTGGTGAGAGATGGTTATTTATGCCTTTCTCTTAGGATTTTTTAGTCATTCCCGTCAAAAAGAGTGATATGAATGTTAAATATAAGAGATTACTTAATCGTACTCATCACAAACATGAGCTACAAAGCTCACTTGCTTAGTTGTGCATTGAGATGCTCATCTAAGCTACAAAAGATACAAAGTTTAGAAAACTTTGTTTCAATGGCCATCCAAGGTACACAAGTACCAATGTACACAAAACACACACTGTTTTTGAATTTTTCTGATTTTTCAATTTTATTTTTTATTTTTATGAAAAACAAAATAAAGCAAAACTGAAAACAAACAAACAAAAATATGTTAAACAAAGCATAGCATAAAACTAGATGCAAATGCATGAAGAAGAGGGAGTAGGAGAAAAGATCACTCCATGGAGATTACACCAATGTTTTGGCGTAGGAATTCAAAAAGTTTGTTATCAAGAGGCTTAGTGAACAAATTAGCGTTCTGGTCATTAATGTGAATGAACTCAAGAGTGAAAGTACCATCTTCGACAAGCTCCCGAATGATGTGGTGTCGAATATCTATATGTTTTGTTCGAGAATGTTGAACAGGATTCTTAGAGATGTTAATGGCACTGTATTGTCACAATAGATGGTGAGATGTTCTTGATGAATACCATAATTAAGGAGGAGTTTTTGCATCCACAGCAATTGGGTGCAACAACTACCGGCAGCAATGTATTCAGCCTCAGCAGTGGATAACGAGATGGAATTCTGCTTTTTGCTCATCCAGGAGACAAGATTATTACCCACATAAAAACAACCCGCCAAAGTATTCTTTCTTTCATCAACATTCCTAGCCTAGTCTGCATCAGAATACCCAGCTAAGACATCATTGCTGCCTTGCTATACCACACATCGAAATTGGTAGTAGATTTGAAATACTTTATGATTCTTTTCAAAGCAATCGTATGAGACTCTTTGGGATTAGCCTAATATCTAGCACACACTTGCACACTGTAACTAATGTCAAGTCTACTAGCAGTAAGGTAAAGAAGACTACCTATCATGCTTCTATATAGAGAAGAATCAACACTTTTTCCTAACAAATCAATAGTGAGTTTAACATTTGGGCTCATGGGGGTTCTAACAGAACTAGCAGATTCCAATCCAAACTTTTTCACAAGATTTTTTGCATATTTAGATTGAGATATGAATATACCTGACTCTTGTTGACGGATCTACAATCCAAAGAAGTGATTTAACTCTCCAATCATGCTAGTTCAGAAAAATTATGAGCAAGTTCATCCTTAGTAGACTCGAAAATGATATCATCAACATAGACTTAAGCAACTATCACCTCGCCATATTCCTTTTTGATAAAGAGAATTTGATCAACTTGTCCTCTTGTGAAACAATGTGAGGCCAAATATTGTGTAAGCCGGTCATACCAAGCTCTGGGTGCTTGCTTTAGTCCATAGAGTGCCTTCTTGAGGTACATCACATGATCCAGAAAGTGTGGATCAATGAATCATTTAGGCTGAGTCACATAGACATCTTCTTTAAGGAACCCGTTCAAGAAAGTAGTCTTTACATCCATTTGGTAAAGCTTGAACTTCAAGTGACATGCCAGGGCTAGATGAATCCTAATGGATTCCATACGAGCTACAGAGCAAATGTCTCATCATAGTCTACTCCTTCCATTTGGGAGTATCCTTGAGCCATAAGACGAGCCTTGTTGCGGATCACATTTCCCTCCTCATCAGTTTTATTGCGGAATATCCACTTTGTGCCAATGACGTGCTCTCTTTCCAGTCTAGGCACTAGGGCCTAGACATCATTCCTTTGAAACTGAAGCAGTTCCTCATGCATGGACTGTTAGGATTGGTGCCCTTAAATCCTATTGTAAGATGCTATGTATGATATTAAGTGTGACATTGTGTTTGACATTATGTATGACTTAATATTATGTTTAATAAATTTGTTTTATTATTATCTGAAATAATGGTAACATGAATATTCAGACATTATCATATAGTCCATGAGATGCATAGTATGTGATTTATGTGAAGAGTCACAGAAGATATAAATCACAAGTTCTTTGTAAACTCAGAATTATAGTTCGTAGTCGGTGATGAAATTGGGCATTTCATCTGCGAAGACTATAACATATCAACCATGATGATTTGTCTTGATCATGGAAGTGGAGACTTCTGGTTGATGTGTTAATATGTTTTAAGAGTTAAGACATATTGAACTGGACCGCTATGAGGTTTATTATTCTCCTAAAGACTGTCAAATGAATAATAAATCTCATGACTTACATTTGCATGAACTCTTAATCCTGAGAGAATAATGGACCTGATCATGAGGTGTAGGTTGCTTTGATATATCAGGAGTGAGATCTATAGTTATGGTCAAAACCTCAGTATGTTGGGCAGCCACATTTAGTGTTGATGGAACATGTATTCTCAAGATGGAATTCATAGTCTCTTAACAGAGATATAAAGTGTTCCCTTGAGATAAGTTTAATGGGTTTGTTATTCAGAGAGTTAGGCCTAACCACTTTAGTAAGACTAAAGTATATATTTATGGAATTGGATTTCATAAATATATAATGAATAACATTAAAGGATTAAACCGGGTACTCAAGGATTAAGATGTAGTAATTTACAAAGTGGCAGTCTACATTAATGACTTTGTATTACTACGAATATTTTATGAAGGGGTTGCATGTATAATAAAGTCTTGGGATATAATTTATAGATAAGACCTAGAGTGCAACTATTTTTATATAGTGGTATTAAAAATAGTTAATGGTAACTTTGGACTTGTCAAGAGTTGACAGAAAAGCCCAAGGCCCATTGGAGCTAGTGTCTTATTGGTCCCTTTTGGTCCCACTCCAAGCCACACACTTAAGCCCAATTGGTAAGGCCCAAAAGGCCAGCCCAATTAGATAAATTGGTTAGATACAAAGGGAAAAACGTACAGAAATATATGTGTAAGAAAAACATCAAAAAAATGGTGTGCATGTGAGTTTTTGTCACTCACAAGTCATCCCTTTGTTACCAATCGAGAGACCACACATCTTGGGCGTTAGTGGAATTGGAGTGAAGATTAAAAGTAGTCCCTAGTGCTTCAATCTTTGTTTTGAAATTCACCGCTTCAAGGTACGATCTCTTGATTCTCTAATTCTGGAATTTACTTTGTACATGTTATCAATATCGAATGAAGTAGATCCGTTTAAAACTTATTTTCCGCTGCATTTATCTTTATAACCTTCAAATGGTATCAGAGCGGTCTTCAATTTCGTATTGTTTAACATGTTTTGTGAGTTTTAGAATTGGAGAAGATAGTTTCATGTTGTTAGAAGATTAAGTTTTAATTTACTGCATGTTGTTGGAACTATGATTTGATGAAAACTGGAATTGATGTTATGATGTTGTTTAAATTTAAATTTAAGTATGTTAAATTGAGTTTTAAGGCTATGGCATCAATAGAATTCAGTTTTGACATCAAACTCTGTCTATCATGTTCGTATGAAAGATGTTTGTTCATGAAAAACGAAGAAAACTGTCTTAGAAAAATTTCTGGAAATTCAAGTTTCGCGATTTTCGATCGATCGAAAATCATTTTCGATTGATCGAATGAGACAGTGATCAGACGTCTTAGAACGATAGATTTTCGATTGTTAGTCGATCGATCGAATTTGTTTTTCGATCGATCGAGAGTCGATCGAGTATCAATCGAAGGAGTCAGAGGATCAAGTTTGAATTTCTTAATTTTTTCGATCAATCGAGGGGCACTTTCGATCGATCGAAAGAAAGAAAATCAGAATTTTTTCTAAGTGTTTTCACATGTAAAAAGAGTTAGACTATGTGTAATTAGATTATGCATGTTTTAAAATTAAAAACCTTTTCTTGAAAACATCTAGTGGGAGAGAGATACAAGGGTTGGGTCTCACGGCCTCCATTGTCGGTTCATAGTAGTATGGAATAAATACTTTGTCTTTGCCTTGAGCTTAGCATTCCATGCGGAGAGTATTTATTTCATGGTCCTACAAGATTGAATTTCTTGGTTATAGTGGTTTGATCAAACACCTTGTCTTAGCCTTGAGCTTTGCATTCCATGCGGAGGGTGTTTTGTATCATGGTACTACAAAATAAGCCTGTTAACGGGATGAAATGTGGTTACACATGATTCTAGATAATGGTATACACTAGACTAAATATTATAGTATCCTCTATGCTGAGTTCTTACTATAATAATTTAGAGGCCAAATGTATAACGGCATATTATTAGTGTTTGATAAGAGTTATCATGATAGCACTAATGATGAGAATAGTTCTCAATCAATCATAGTATTTTATATTCACTCTATGCTGAGGGATATTGAATATGGGATTGGGTTGTCGTTGCATATATTATATTATGGTTTTATTAAGGTTCCATACTATATGTTCATATGCTAAATAGATAATGTCAGTTTACTTATTATATTCATGTTTATTGTTTTCAGATTTGAACATGGCATCTTTTAGCCCACTTGTAACTATTCTTAATCAAAACAAACTGACTGGATCCAACTATGTTGACTGGAAAAGAAATCTGGACATTGTTCTTACTGCTGAAGAGCATAAGTATGTTCTTACTAAACCCTGTCCTAGCTTTCCTTCATTAGATGCACCTCCTGAGGTAAAACAACGATATGATCGCTGGCAGAAATCTAATGAGATGGCCAAGTGCTACATCCTAGCATCTATCTCAAATGTTCTACAGCATCAAATGCAGGATGTAGAACTAGCTTCAGACATAATGCAAAGTCTGAAGGAGATGTTTGGTGAGCAAGGCCGTTCTGCAAGGCAAGAGACCATGAGGCAAATTTATAATACCAGAATGGCTGAAGGAAGTTCAGTGAGAGAGCATTGTCTTACAATGATCTCTAATCTGAATACATTGGAAGTTTTAGGTGCCGATATAGATGGAGAATCCCAAGTGGATATGATACTCCAGTCGCTACCAGAATCATTCAAGGAATTCAAACTTAACTATAATATGAATAAAAAGATTTATACCTTGTCTGAATTAATGAATGAATTGGTAGCGGCAGAAGGCATTCTTGGTACTTCCCATGTTGAAGCCAATGTTGGTGAAGCTTCTACTTCTCAACCTAAGTCGAAAGGCAAGGGTAAGAAGAAGAAGAAGAAGGACTTTACCAAGCAAGAGGGTAAACAAATTGCCTTAGGGGTTGCTGATAAAGGAAAGAAGATCAAAGGAAAGTGTTTCCATTGTGGTGAGAAAGGACATTGGAAGAGAAATTGTCCAATATTTAAGGCTGCCAAGAACAAAGGTATGATTAATACATTCCTTCTTGAAATATGTTTGGTACAGAATCCCACGGATTCCTGGTGTGTGGATTCAGGTTGTACTAATCATATCTGCAATTCCTTGCAGGGGTTCCAGGAGACCAGAAAGCTTAAAGAAGGGGAGTTGTTTCTTACTTTGGCTGATGGGAGCAAGATTCCAGTTGTAGCTGTTGGTGTTTGTAATTTATGTTTTGAATCTAGAGTTCTAATATTAGAAGACTGTTTGTATGTACCTAATGTTCGTAGGAATTTAATTTCAGCTACTTACTTAGGTAAACATGGATATTGTGTTATCCTGAAAGACAATGTTGTAATAAAGAAGGATAAAGTGTTTATCTGTTCTGGCAATGTTGTTGATGGTCTTTATATTTTAACTCCTAATAAGCATGAATTATATAATTCTGAATTAGATAATAACTCACATGTAAAATCATTAAAGAGAAAGTTTCCTTCTACTAGTAATGCATATCTTTGGCATTTGCGTTTGGGTCATATTAATTCAAATAGGATTCAAAGACTAATCAAAGATGGACTCTTAGAGCCCATGGACTTTGATGAATTTCCAGTTTGTGAATCTTGTTTGGAAGGTAAAATGACCAAACGACCTTTTAATGCAAAAGGTAGAAGAGCCCAAGATTTGCTAGAACTAGTGCATTCTGATGTTTGTGGTCCTATGTCAATCCAAGCAAGAGGTAGCTATGAGTATTTCATTACTTTCACTGATGATTACTCAAGGTATGGTTATGTGTACCTAATGAAACGGAATTCTGAAACCTTTGAAAAGTTCAAAGAGTTTAGGGCTGAAGTTGAGAATCAATTAGGTAAACGCATAAAGGCCATTCGATCTGATCGTGGTGGCGAATACCTTCTTGGGGATTTTAAGGATTACTTAACTAAGAATGGGATTGTATCCCAATTGACTGCACCTGGAACTCCACAACAAAATGGTGTAGCAGAAAGAAGGAATAGGACTCTTTTAGATATGGTTAGGTCCATGATGAGTTATTCAACTCTACCTATTTCTTTTTGGGGATATGCTTTAAACACAGCAATGTATCTTCTGAATTTAGTACCTTCGAAGTCTGTTCCTAAAACACCTGTGGAGTTGTGGAATGGGCGTAAGCCTAGTATGAGACATCTCCATATTTGGGGTTGTCCTGCACATGTGTTAAAAGGAAAGTCTGACAAGTTACAGTCTAAAACAGAAGTGGTTTTCTTTGTTGGGTATCCAAAAGGAACTGTTGGAGGTTTATTCTATAGTCATAAAGATAATAAAGTGTTTGTTAGCACAAATGCCAAATTCTTGGAAAATGACTATATGAATGATTATACTCCTAGAAGTAGAGTTGTGTTGGCTGAAATAAATGAACCTGTAAATGAACAACCAATAGATGAAACTAGGGACGATGTGGCTGTATTAGATACACCACAAGATTCTACTCATGACATGTCTAGTACTCAGGTGCCTCGTCGTAGTGGGAGAATTGTTCTGCCTCCTATAAGATTCATAGGTTTGGGAGAAACTTATGAAGCTATCTCAGAAGAGGTTGAATCGGATCCCTACACATATGATGAAGCAATGAATGATATAGATGCACATCATTGGGTCCAAGCTATGAAATCTGAATTAGATTCCATGTATTCCAATCAAGTTTGGGATCTTGTAGAGGCGCCTAACGGCATTAAACCTGTTGGTTGCAAATGGGTTTACAAGAGGAAGAGAGGGATAGATGGAAAGGTTGAAACCTTTAAAGCAAGGCTAGTGGCGAAAGGGTATACACAAAAAGAAGGTATTGATTATGATGAAACCTTTTCTCCAGTAGCAATGCTTAAATCTATCAGAATTCTCTTATCCATTGCTGCTCATTTTGATTATGAGATTTGGCAAATGGATGTCAAGACTGCATTTCTTAATGGCAATCTTGAAGAGGAAATCTATATGATGCAACCGGAAGGTTTCATAGCAAAGAACCAAGAGCATATGGTATGCAAGTTGCAAAGGTCCATTTATGGACTTAAGCAAGCATCTAGGTCATGGAACATCAGATTTGATCAAGCAATCAAGACATTTGGTTTTGAACAAAATCTTGATGAACCATGTGTGTACAAAAGACATCAAGATAAAGTAGTAATGTTCCTAGTGCTTTATGTTGATGATATTCTACTCATTGGAAATGATGTAGGGGTAATGTCATCAGTAAAAGTTTGGTTGTTAAGCCAATTTGATATGAAGGACTTGGGTGAGGCTAACTTTATTCTAGGGATCAAGCTTTGGTGAGATCGCAAGAATAAGATGTTAGGCTTATCACAAGCTGGATATATAGATAAGGTTCTAGAACGGTTTAGCATGCAAAACTCCAAGAAAGGATTACTTCCTTTCAGACATGGAGTTCCTCTGTCTGATGACCAAAGGCCTAAGACTCAAGAGGAAGAAGGAATGATGAGACAAGTTCCTTATGCTTCTGCAGTAGGAAGTCTCATGTATGCCATGCTTTGTACTAGACCCGATATCTGCTATTCAGTTGGCATGGTCAGCCGATATCAATCAAATCCAGGACCAAAACATTGGCAAGCTGTAAAGCATATTCTCAAGTATCTACGGAGAACGAGAAATTATATGCTTGTTTACCATAGTGAGGATTTGATTCCTATTGGCTATACAGATTCAGATTTTCAATCGGATCTAGATTTCAGAAAATCCACTTCAGGATGTGTTTTCACCTTGGGAGGTGGAGCCATTAGTTGGCGGAGTATTAAGCAATCTTGTATTGCAGACTCCACCATGGAAGCAGAATATGTTGCTGCTTGTGAAGCAGCAAAGGAAGCTGTATGGCTCAAGAAGTTCCTTTCTGACCTTGGTGTAATGAGAATGGAGCAAGTTCCAATCACATTGTTTTGTGATAACAGTGGAGCAGTTGCACAATCTAAAGATCCAAGGAATCACAAGAAAGGAAAGCACATTGAAAGGAAGTACCATATCATTCGAGATATTGTTGCTCGTGGCGATGTGGTGGTAGCAAAGATTGAAAGTGCAAACAATCTGGCAGATCCATTTACTAAAGCTTTGCCTCAAAGGATTTTTGAGTCGCATTTGGAAAGAATGGGAGTTAGATTAGTGCACAATAGTCTTTAGGGCAAGTGGGAGATTGTTAGGATTGGTGCCCTTAAATCCTATTGTAAGATGCTATGTATGATATTAAGTGTGACATTGTGTTTGACATTATGTATGACTTAATATTATGTTTAATAAATTTGTTTTATTATTATCTGAAATAATGGTAACATGAATATTCAGACATTATCATATAGTCCATGAGATGCATAGTATGTGATTTATGTGAAGAGTCACAGAAGATATAAATCACAAGTTCTTTGTAAACTCAGAATTATAGTTCGTAGTCGGTGATGAAATTGGGCATTTCATCTGCGAAGACTATAACATATCAACCATGATGATTTGTCTTGATCATGGAAGTGGAGACTTCTGGTTGATGTGTTAATATGTTTTAAGAGTTAAGACATATTGAACTGGACCGCTATGAGGTTTATTATTCTCCTAAAGACTGTCAAATGAATAATAAATCTCATGACTTACATTTGCATGAACTCTTAATCTGAGAGAATAATGGACCTGATCATGAGGTGTAGGTTGCTTTGATATATCAGGAGTGAGATCTATAGTTATGGTCAAAACCTCAGTATGTTGGGCAGCCACATTTAGTGTTGATGGAACATGTATTCTCAAGATGGAATTCATAGTCTCTTAACAGAGATATAAAGTGTTCCCTTGAGATAAGTTTAATGGGTTTGTTATTCAGAGAGTTAGGCCTAACCACTTTAGTAAGACTAAAGTATATATTTATGGAATTGGATTTCATAAATATATAATGAATAACATTAAAGGATTAAACCGGGTACTCAAGGATTAAGATGTAGTAATTTACAAAGTGGCAGTCTACATTAATGACTTTGTATTACTACGAATATTTTATGAAGGGGTTGCATGTATAATAAAGTCTTGGGATATAATTTATAGATAAGACCTAGAGTGCAACTATTTTTATATAGTGGTATTAAAAATAGTTAATGGTAACTTTGGACTTGTCAAGAGTTGACAGAAAAGCCCAAGGCCCATTGGAGCTAGTGTCTTATTGGTCCCTTTTGGTCCCACTCCAAGCCACACACTTAAGCCCAATTGGTAAGGCCCAAAAGGCCAGCCCAATTAGATAAATTGGTTAGATACAAAGGGAAAAACGTACAGAAATATATGTGTAAGAAAAACATCAAAAAAATGGTGTGCATGTGAGTTTTTGTCACTCACAAGTCATCCCTTTGTTACCAATCGAGAGACCACACATCTTGGGCGTTAGTGGAATTGGAGTGAAGATTAAAAGTAGTCCCTAGTGCTTCAATCTTTGTTTTGAAATTCACCGCTTCAAGGTACGATCTCTTGATTCTCTAATTCTGGAATTTACTTTGTACATGTTATCAATATCGAATGAAGTAGATCCGTTTAAAACTTATTTTCCGCTGCATTTATCTTTATAACCTTCATGGACTCAACCTAGCTTTCATCCTGGAGAGCTTCCTCGACCTTGGTGGGTTCAACCTACGACAAATAGCAAGAATAAGACACAAAGTTAGCATCACATTTATCAACTATACGCTTTCTTAGTGTAAGTTTATTCATGTTTCCCACAATAACTTCAAGGGGGTGATTCAACTTGATCCTTGAGGAAGGTCATTTCTCTCCGTGAGATTTAGAATTAGGTGAGGTAGGAATGTCTGCTGAGACTTCTATAACACTTGTAGTACTTGGAGATGCGGGCTCCTGATCAACTATTTCTTGAACAACCTTAGGCTCAGGAGAAAGAATTTCCTTAGGTATCTCCTCACTAATTTTCTCAGAACTAGAATCTAAAGTTTCATCAATAACAACATTGACTGTTTCCATCACTTTCTTGGTTCTTTTGTTGTATACTCGATAAGCTTTGCTAATGGAGGAGTATCCCAAAAATATTCCTTAATCGCTTCGGGAATCAAATTTTTCCACATTCTCCCTATCCTTAAGGATGAAGCAAATACTTCCAAAGATTTTGAAGTACTTCACATTTGGCTTTCTTCCCTTCCACACCTTATAGGGAGTCTTCTTGGTACCGGGTTTGAAATATACCCTGTTAACCGTATGGCATGTGGTGTTGACGGCTTCTCCCCATAAATTTCTAGCCACATCCTTGTTGTGCAACATGGCTCTAGCCATCTCCTGAATGACTCTGTTCTTTCTTTCTACTACATCATTTTGCTAAGGAGTAATAGGAGTAGAGAATTCTTGAGATATACCTAATCTAGTGCAAAAGGATTCCATGTATGAGTTCTCGAATTCTTTACCATGATCACTTCAAATTCGATTATGAAAGCTCGAAAATGTGTCGAAAACACAAGAGCTGTTTAGACCCCCAAAACAAAGTAACGGCTTGGTTGATTTTACACTAACTTAATACTAAGTGCAGAATAGTGTACGTATAAGCAAGACAACTACTCTAATACATATTTAAAGCAACACAACAGTAAAAATGAAATGAACAAGAGTAGGGAAGAGAGATGCAAACACAGATAACACCGAGACGTGTTATCGAAGAGGAAACCGAAGAACTCTGCGAAAAACCTCTCCGCTGCCCTCCAAGCGGTAATCGATCCACTAGACAATCAGTTGGGATACATGGGTTAGTAAGAGACCCTCCAAGCCTAATCTACCCGATGTACCTAAGCCCTCCAAGCTCCTACTCCAACAAGGCTTCTTAGAATCGTGTCTTGTCTAGCTTTCCGACTCCCGCAATACGCCCGATTGCATCCACCAAGCCTCACCGGCTTCTTTTGGCAAATCCCCAAAGTTTCCCAAGCTCCAAAACACTCTCAACATTCTGAATAGGTGTGGGTTGTGTTTGGGTACAAATCTCCTCTCAAAGTATGACAATGGGAGAGGGATGGAGAAGAGGCTACAATGATTCTCACTAAGGATGAGTAGCTCTCTCTCAAAAAGATGGATGTATGTGTTGTAGAAAACCTATCTAGGGTTTTTCTCTTTGAATGGCCTCATATACATTTGTGGGTAATGATGGTATATATAGTATGGGAGAAAGGTAAGAGAGTCACTCTTGAAAAACCTCCAGGCAAAATGTTTCGTGACTACTTTGCGGGAAGGCCTTACCCACGAGACACTCGCGAAACCGACAGCCTGGCACGACTCTTCAACTTCCAGTCATGTGCTCCTTACATGCCCTTTTCGCGGGAACCCTTCTCGCGAACTTCTCGCGAGCTAGTCGCGAAATGCGCTGATTCTTCAATTAAGCTTGAGTCTTCACCAACTTAATACTAAACCCAATACAATAAAATCCCACAAAATACAAGGAACAAAATTAAAGCAATTACAACACTTTTTGTCATGGAATAAAGCCAACATAAAACATAGTTGTAAATCACAACTTTACAGATTAATCTTCAAGTTCTTCTCATTTTAAAATCTTGTATACAAGGCTTCAATGTGCTCAGGAGCATCTGACTTGGATCTTAGAAGAATGACCTAAGTATACCTGGTGAAATCATCTACTACAACCATGATGTGTCTCTTTCCTCTAAGAGATTCAGTTCTAGTTGGACCCATGAGATCCAAATATAGTAGCTCCAAAGGCGTAGATGTAACTGATGTCTAAGTGCCCAGATGTTTTGCTTTTGTTTGTTTTCCAAGCTGACATGGTCCACACACAACATTGTTCACTCTACTGAGCTTTGGTATCCCCAAAACTGATTCATGCTTAAATACAATTGAAAGATGTTTGTATCTAGCATGTCCCATCCTTTGGTGCCATAGGTCTTCATTTGGTAGACGAATGCTATTGTGCACAATATCAGCATCAAGTACCAATCCATAGCAGTTATCTAGAGTACGAACACTGCTTATGAGTTTCTTCCCAGATTCATTCAACACAAGGCATTTCCCTTTTGAGAACAGTACCATAAAGTCTTGATCACATATTTGACTTATACTCAACAAATTCACCCTCAGACCTTCTACATATAGCACAATTGAGATGTCTGGCAAGCTAGGTAGAGAGATGGTTCCCTTCACTTTAATCTATGATTTACTCCCATCACCAAAAGTGACATTTCCACCTTTCTTGGACTCGAAAACCTTAAAGAGAGAGCGGTCTCCAGTCATGTGTCATGAGCATCCACTGTCAAGGTACCACAAACATGTGTCCATTACCTTGAATGCAGACTTCATCATAAAGCACACCTCATGCTTACATGACAAGTCAGTAGGAATGGTGTTTTCTCTCATCTACCATTTATGAACAAAGCCTTTAACTTTCACCCTTCTTAGACGAACTCCTCTGCACATTATCATTTTGAGACAGTCTAGTTTCTTCTTTATTATACTAAGACCTTTTTTCAATAATCTTCAAGATAGCTTTCAAATAACTTTTAGACTTGCACTTTCTAAAATACTCAATCAAATAGAGATTAGAAAAGCAAGATGTATTTGAAATAAAAGGTCTTTTCATGCCATTTGTATCCATGGCAATAGGGGTCAATGGATCACACAGCAAAGATTAAACCTAATCAGAGAGTGCCTGCTTTGACACCACTTGATAGGCCAAAAAATGTATTGACCCATTTGGTAAATTGATCAATTAATTAGCCAAGTGAATTGATTAGATTCAATTAAATGCAATAAACGTGGTAGCACAAATAAATCACCAACTAAGTTAAATGCAGCGAAAAATAAATTTGACACAGGTGATTTGTTTACAAATGGGGAAAACCACCGAGGCAAAACCCCACCGGGTGAATTTAAGGTCACCACTCCCAAGAATCCACTATTATCAAAACAAGCGGTTACAAGTAAAAGGAATCCCAGTACCTAATACCAACCTACAGTTGAACCCTTACTCCAATACACAATTGGACTTGCAATGTAGTGACAATATCTCCTTTCAATGCACGGCTCCCAGTACGTGACTAACTATTCGATGCACTGATCCAAGTACATGACTAACACACTAACTTGAGAAAGATGTTGGCTGCAAAGTTCTTCAGTTCATCCAGACAATGAAGATCAAGAAGCTTCTTGGTTACAAAACCCTTGGTGCACAAACGCAATAGCTTCTACAAAGAAGATAAACTAGGGAAAATTGTCTCTAGACACAATTTGAGTGAATAATCACTTTGCATCAAGTTGCATCACCTTAGACGGCGCGTAAAAGAATCCTTATATATGTCTAGGGTTGTGAGAAAAGAAACCCTACACAAATAGCTTGGATATGCGTGAAAAACAGATTTGGAAATCTGAATTTCGTAATTCTCGATAGATACAGCTTTTGTCGAGAGCTGTGGAGAATTAAACATTAAACCTTGATAGATTTATCTATCAAGCTATCTGTCGAGCTTTAATGAACAACACTTCTTCACTTGTTTCTTGGATAGACTTGCATGACTTCAATACTAGACTTGAACTATTGTTCCTTGAAATATTAAACACATCCTAGATCTACCTAAATACAAGTAAAGTACGTTTTGTCAAAGGATTAGCCAATTTACAATAACATATGTTCTAACAAGTTCCACATATGTCCTAACAGTTTAGTTTCTTTAAACTCTTGTTCACTAAAATGCTTTTATTTTCCAAGTCCATTTCCTTAAAATTAACAATTTCTTTATGCTTTTTACATCAAAGAAAAACCCTTTTCATAAAAACAAGAGAAGCTATTTTTAGGTTTTCTTTTTTCCAAAAAAATGTAAACCTTAGTTTCAAAATAAAACTTTCCCAAAAGTCATGAGATTTCCTAAAAGAAATTGCTCATCTTTCCAAAGGTAAGTTTTAAGGTCTTTGTTATATATCCTTTTTTTTTTTTTTTTTTGAACCTTTTGGAATTGCATTCTTCTTGAGGTTTATGTCTATGGTTCATTTCCATTGAATCAATAGAAACCAATCAAGCTAACATATTCCCCCTCCCCTTTGCAATAATGTTTTGGTTCATTACATTTGTGCATAAGAATGAGAAATTGGAGGATATATTTGCTAAAAGGTGACATCTTTCCTTCCATTTCTTTTATTTTTATTTTTTATGTACATATTCACATGTTAAATATGTAATAAATAATACTCACGTGTTAAATTATATGTATTATTTTTTGCAACGTAGTAAATGTTGGAAAAAATGGTTTTGCATCTCATACAAAATACACAGTAGAAGCAACAATCATGGATCTACTTCATTCATGAGAGATAACATGTAACCTTGAATTCTATAACAAAATATATAAAGCGTACCTTGATGCAGTGAAATTCAAAACTAAGACTTGAGAATACATTTAATCTTCATCTCAATTCCACATGGTGCCCCAGAAGTGTGGTCTCTCAATCAGTCTTTTGTACGTTGATTCTCAAAGAAAGTTCTTCTTCTCATTATAGAGAAAAACTGTTTTCTTTTCTTTTCATCATACGTACATCTCAACTATCATGGTAGTTAGTTTATTTAATAACTCTTATTAAATAAAAACTATTTATCTAATTGGGTTATCCTTTTAGGCCTACCCAATTGGGTTTTAGTTTATGGCTTGAGATAGGACCAAAGGAAACAAATAAGACTCTAGCTCCAATGGGCATTGGGCTTTTCTGTCAACTCTTGACAAGTCCAAAGTTACCATTAATTATATTTAATATCACTATATAAATATAATTACACTCTAGGCCTTGTTAATAAATTATATCCCAAGGTTCTAATGATATCATTTGACCCCTCCATGAAATATCCATAGTGAACAAAGTCATAAGGAACTGTCACTTTGTAAACAACTATTTTATCTTTGAGTAGCCGGTTTAATCTTTTAGTTATTCACATTTATTGAAATTGAATTTCAATAAATATAAGCTTTAGTAACTCCTTACTAAAGTAGGCGCCCTAAATAACCAGTTCCCATTAAACTTATCTCAAGAAGATATTTCGTGTCTCTATAAAAAGAGATTATGGATTCCATCTTGAGAATATGTGTTCCCTCAACACTACGTGTAGTTACCCAACATACTGAGGTTTTGACCATGAATATTAGATCTCACTCCTGATATATCAAAGTAACCTACATTTCATAATCGGGTTCACTATCCTCTTAGGATTAAGAGTCTAAGAAATTAGAAGTCGTGAGATTAATTATTCAGGTAACAGTTGTTGATTGAATAATTAATCTCATAGCGGTCCAGTTCAATATGTCTTAACTCTTTAGACACATCAGCACATCAACTAGAAGTCTCCACTTCCATGATCAAGACAAATCCTCTTAGTTGATATGTTATAGTCTTCGCAAATGAAATGCCCAATTTCATCACTGACTACGAACTATATTTTGAGTTTACATGGAACTTGTGATTTATATCTTATGTGACTAAATCACATACAATGCATCTCATGGACTATGATAATGTCCCATTAGTTCATTTATAAATAGTCTCATATAATTAAACAATTTAATTATTTATGACATGCCATTAATTGCATTTTAGGGCATAAACCCCAACAATTTCCCATTTGCCCTCAAAGACAATTTACCATATATCCAACACTTATTTCCTTTTAGAGTAATTCATAGTCACCCTAAGGCATGGTTTGGAAACAAGTCTCAGCCAGATTTATTGCATAAATTATCTTTTCTACTACTATATCTCACATACTCAAATCTCTCTAATGAGATAATACTTACACTTAATGTGTATCTTCACCACCTAGGATGAACACATATCTTAAAGTCCAACTTCATGAATCACAATCAAACTACAGGTCAGTATTTATGCAACTAGGAACCATCAAATCCTTACTTTGGTGTACAAGCATATAATCCCTCAATCTCCTAAGATATATGAGTACATGCTTTACTCCCACTAAAATAAGTGATCTTAGATTCAATTGATATTTACCATGCCCACCGTAAAATAGATATTTAGCCTAGTATATAGCAAAGAATAAAGACTTCCTATTGATATGGAATAAGGAACCGTCTTAATATGCTCTTCCTTTTATATGACTTAGGACTATAGTCCTATATAAAGGAACTTCAAACTTAAAAGGAAAGAATCCTTTCTTGAAGTATTACATGCTATACTTAGCCAGAATCTAATTTAGTTAAGAAGTTTGAGATAGACCCAACATCCTAATTTCTGAATTTTTAACAAAGTTTAATTCTTAGGATATGACTAGTCTTTCCCAAAGTACTTTATATCAAACTGGACTAGACAACAAAAAACTCCATTGATGACAATAACTTTACACCATTCTAAATGATTAGAATGTCATCAACATACATTAAGAAATTTATTATTCTAGATAGCTTTTACACACATAAGGCCTTTTAATATTTGATCAAAATCAAACAATTTGATTGCTTGATCAAAGATGATATTCTATGATTCAGATGCTTGCTTTAGTCCATAAATGAACTTTAAACAACTTGCATACTAAACACTACTGGTTCTTTGTTATGAACAAGTCTAGTTACATCATATAGATGTCTTCCTTAAGATTGCTACTAAAAGAAGCATTCTTGATATCCATTGCCATATTTCATCCAAATGAAATAAAATGAATAAGAGAATCTTGATAGAATTAAACTTCACTATTGGTGAAAAAATCTTTTCATAGTCGAACCATTTCTTTTTGAATAAATTTTCTCACCACTAGTCTTGACTTTGAAGGTTTACACCTTCAAATCTATCAATCTCATTTACTTGTAGACCTATTTGAAAACAATAGGCTTAATGCTACTAGGCACCTCTACAAGTTCTAGACTTTAAATAGAATCTAATTCTATTCATATAACCTTGATCCAATAATCCATATTCATATCATCTATTGCCTTTACGTAGGACCACGGATCAAATTCATATCCTTGTGGAATGACTTCAAAAGTTTATTCCAAAAGTATGAATCTATTTGATAATTCTCCCACTACGATATTATACCGGTGTAATAGTTAACTACATAATAAAATCTTGTGATGTATCTAATACAACCATCTCATTTCTAAATGTATTTTATAGTTGTCTTACAACAAATTCTGACATTTTTCTTCTAGAACAATCTACCTTTAAAAGAGCCATATTCCTCCTTTATGTATGCATTGACTTGAAGAAGCCATTGGAACTTTATTCTTTTACAAAAAAGGAGCCCTAGATCATATTATCCTCTAAATAGAATTCATAGACTGGGAATATAACAAAATAATGGTTCTAAAAGCTCATCTTTCACCAATCTTGAATATCATTTAAATTAATAAGATCTAGACATATGTGCCAAAACATACAATACCAAAGGATGGAAACTTTCTCTTTAAAAAGTAAAACATGTAAATTTTCATCTACAAAACAATCATGGACAATGCTTAGCTTTACCAAAATGGAAACACTTTCCTTTTGGTCATACTTTTAAGTCTAATTTCCTTTTTGGCAACTACTAAGACAACTAGCTTGTCCAACTATTTGGTATTATAATTCCTCTTCTTACCACCCTTACCTTTCAGCTCATGTTAAGAATTTGAATTAAATCATATAGATCCTAGCCTTAGCTTTTAGGATGTCTTTCGTTGCATAGAACTCACTCATCAATTTAGATAATATAAAAAGAATTTATTTATTTCCAAAACAATCTGAATTGATCAAATGATTCTAACATGGACTTGTGGATCAAATCCATATGAGATTAACATTTAATCTCTACATCCAAGAATTCCAATTCATTTTAAAAATAAAAAATTTTCATAAAATAATATAGAATTGGAACTCCTTAAGCCTTTTTTAGCACTCAATATGATTCATACCAAAAATCTCATTTAGACTTAATATAAAGTCTAAGTCTAGTGCTAACTCTTGCATCTCATGCTATAGCACAATTGAGATAGAAGCCAATGTAACATTTTAGCATTTCAATGGAGACTATGATCACATTATAAGCTATCTTCCATAAATGCATCATGTATAGGAAATTATGACAATGCTGAATCGAATCATAAATATGTACTTCAGCTCCTTTAAGCACCATGTCCAAAATTATTTCTTAGTTAATGTGATTCAATTTAAATTGTAGTTAGAGAACAAAAATCATGACTGATAGTTCAAATAGCATATAAAACACTATGAACGTTTAAACCCCCAATTCACAAAATACCTATTCAAGCTTAATATCAAACAATGTACGTGCGGAAAATGAACATAAGCTTATAACAGAATTGATAAACAATCTAAACTAAATAAATCACATCCACAGTAGAAATTAAATGGCAAAGATTAAGGGAAGAGAGATGCAAACACAAGGATAACACAACGATGTGTTATCAAAAGGGAAACCGAAGTCCTCGACATAAAACCTCTCTGCCGCCTTCCAAGCGGTCAATAATCCACTAAAGAATGAAGTTGGGATACATGAACAGCAGAAGACCCTCCAAACCTAATCTACCCAGTGTACCTAAGCCCTCCAAGCTTCTTGCTCCAACGAGATTACGCCAAACATTTGTCTTCTTTAGCTTACCGGATTCTGCTATAGCCCATAGCATCAACCAATATACATTGGTCCTTTCCTAACTGCTTCCCAAGCACCAAAAAGCCTTCTCACAGATATGGGTATGGTGAGAAAATGATTTGGGTAATGAACCTCTCAAGGATGTAACAATGGAGAGGATGAGAGTAGATGAATTTGAAGAGTCACTATGTAAAGATTGTGAATGAGTCAATTTTGTTTTTCTCTAGGGTTTCTCTCTCAAAATTCTCTCTGGAAGCTCTCTACAATTCGTGGGTATAAGGGGTATTTATACTAGAGTGAGAATGGAATGCGAAGAGTTAGTTTTTCCAAAACAGAGTTGGCTGGCGACTTGGCCTCATGACTTGACTGAGTCGTGAGTTCAAGCCTCGAGCTAACTGAATGGCTAGTTTGGACTTTTTGTCCTGTAATGCTACAGCTGGCATGATGGTTCAGCTTCTCTGCATACTTCACTCGTATGCTTCTTCTGGCGGCTTGCCAATCGCAAGCCACCCGCGAGATCCAGTTGCGAGTCCCTGCTTCACTGCATAGTCTTGAGCATTTTTTCACACTCTCTCACACACTACCTTTACATGATTCCCACCTAAATACAGGGCTTTTAAATGCTAAATTACAAGCAAATTTGGCACGGAATACAACCAACAAGATGGTTGATTAAATTCAACCTTACAATCTCCCCCTTTGGCTATTTCGTGACAAAACCCTACAACAAACTCTAGAATTAAGGCGTGAGTTGGGAACAGTTGAACAAAACTCACTCACACCTAACTCTAGAATCTGTGAATCTCTTGAACCATAAGAACAAGTATCTCTTGAAAAACAACAACATAGTATGATCATTGTATGCAGAAAACTTGTAATGCATATGGAGCAAGCACAATGCGATCAAGCAAAATGGAACTAAGCAATAAACCATGACTTGACCAAAAACGAACAATCACTATAAAAACTGACCACAATGCTCATTCACACATGGAACGAACATCCAGACATGCAAGCTAATAAGCTCAATTGCAAAGTATATCATTTGCATGTCCAACACTCAACCAATGCAACAACGCAAGGAAATTGCATTAAGGATAAAAATCCAACAAGGGCACAAGAGTGATGTACTTAAAGAAAATGCAAAACATTTAACAACAAGTACTAAAGCTACAAAGCATGAGTTCAAATCACAAGCTACATAAGCAAAGGTACAAATCATAAAGTATTTTAAATAAACTAAAAGTGCTTAAAATTTCTCCCCTTCAAAATGATGAGAAGCTGTGATGCACTTAGAACATATATACTTGTAACTTGAAACACTTGCACAAAACACATTAGACCCTCAAGGTAAAGCATAAAAGGACAAGTATAATGTAACAAGTAAATTGTGATCAAGTAAACATGATGTGAAACATGTGAGCAACTTGATCATACACCATACACCAAAACAAAGTTTTCTTATAGACACAATGTCTTCTCCCCCTTGGTATATGCATCTCCCCTATGGAATATCTCTCCCCCTACAAATGTGCACAAGAAATAGAATTTCTCCCCTTAAGGATATGCATAAGAGCCATGTAGAAATGACAAAAACTCACGGTATACTCTCTAGAGTATACTCTCCCCCTTTTTGTCACGAATAGACAAAGGGTCAAGGAGAAATGAGAGCAAAAGATGAAGGTACGAACAATGATAATGATGCATGAAGGGTGCGAGATGAATGAGAAAATGAAGCTCAATCCTAAGACAAAAAAAAGTGCTACAAAGCATAAGGTAAACATGACATGCTAGGATGAAGAAACAAGGTATAGACCAATGCATGACAAGGGTAACAAAGGTGTGTGTAAGAGGTAGCTATATGCAATGCATGACCAATGCATGGAAAATGCAGATGTGGAGCAAGGTGTGTAAAATACACAACTAATGAACCAAACATGTTCCTAATGTGGAAACATGAGAAACCCCAACGTTTGGTACTCATCGGAGTCCAAACAAGAGAAAAAATGCCTAAAAGGCATTTTATCAAACACCTAGCATGCACACTATGAACAACAATGTGAAAACAATGCATGAACATCATAAAATCCACCCTTAATACATGTTCTTTTTGCCATAGGGGGCCAAAAACCAAAGCAAAACAACAAAATAAACCAATCCCATACAAAAATTTGACAAAAATTAAGTTTTCCCAACCCCTATGATGAAAATCCCAACCAAGAGCACAAAACACACCAAAACATAATCTAAGGATCCAAAACAATGAAAAGAGTTTAAAATAACCTTAGAGATGTCAATGGAATGAAGAACCATTCAAATTGGTTGGGTTTTGTTCTAAAAATATTGAAAGAGGGGTTTAAGAGAGAATGGGAGAGGTTTAAAACAGGTTTCCCAAGTAAAGCTCTTTAAAAAGCTATTTTTGGGCGTTTCGCGACTGGGTGAGTTGCGAAGTGAGTCGCGAGAATTTTTGCGAGTCGTGAGTGAGTCGCGAGCGAGTCGTGAGGTGAGTTGCAAAAGCTTCTGGATGAACTCGCAACTGGGGTTTCACGACTAGTGAGTCGCGAGATGAGTCGCGAAAAATTTCGCGACTAGCAAGTGAGTCGCGAAAAACTCAAACACCTGTTTTTCAACACATAACATGTTTAAACAGTGAAAAAAAAAATGTAAGCACTAAACATGAACACAAAGAGTGATAAAAATCACTTCCAAATACATATAAAATGATCAAAAATCTTTTTGGATTGGTTCATATAAAGTTGAGCACACACACATCACATTTAGACAAGTATAATTGAACAAATGAATAATGCATTCATTGAACATTAGGCATGTGTGTTGTGTGTGTGTATCAAACGTGGAATAGTCCTTAGTCTAGAGTGAAGCTTCAATGATCAATTCAATCAAGTCATACACAACTAGTACTAAGTCAAGTGGTCTATCTCAATTATAGAAATGAACATATATGACCTCCCACAAGAAAATGATTACATATCTTTAAAGCTTTTCATTTGGCTTCTTTACAATTCATAACATTTGATCATTTTTTATCTTTATATCTCCTTTTTGAGATCGATACCTGAAATTTTTGATATTTCAATTTGATGAACTAGCCTTTGGCTTTTGGGCATCATAAATTTTCATAAAAGTCGTTTTCCCTTTTTCCTAGTCAAATACTAGTATGTGCGACAGCTTTTGCAGCTCATTATCTCTTTTCATTTTGAGATTTACATTTGTTGAGCTCTTTAAGCAATAAAAATAAAAGAGTGGGAAGATATATAGGCACAAGTCTACGCATGTATCAAAACCAACATGACTATTGACTAATCATTCATGGCAAGCTTGAAAATCGATTTACAACAATCACACAAAGATGTCAAGATTTTTCCCACAAAGATATAAGTGCATAAAGAACAAGCTAAACTTGTAAATGCACAAAGCCATTAGTACAAAGGTACAAGGTAAAACTCACATGTGATATGTGCTCAAACATATACGATCAAACTTTTTGAAATTTTCACTTTTTATGTGGTTTTGGATTTTTTACTCACACAAAACTAAAACATAAAAGTAAGATCAAAACAAAAACAATGCATATGAATAAATGCAAGATGCACAAAATGTATGAAGATATGACATTCAATGCATGAAGAGTCCTACAAAGATCGAAAGAATTAGATCAAGGACCAAACGAGCAAAAGCTCAACCATAGGAACCCTTCCTCATCCAAACGAAATGATTGTTTGGAATGAGTGTCTCATGAGAAGTGAGACGAGGGTTGGAAGAATGAGAACCGGAGATGTACATAGTCAAGGAGTTAAGAGCATTAAACACTTTCTTTAACAACATGCTATTTTCACTCAATTCCGGTTTACTCTTTTTAGCACAACTTCCAAGAAGCTCAAGTTTCTCTTTTCTTTTGATTCTTTTAAGAGCATGAAACTTAGAGTAATGAGGTCTTAGATGACCAAAAGCACCACAATGGTGACAAACAATGTGTTTAGGTCTACTAGGCTTTTTGGGAAGGGATCTAGCAACATGGTTTTGTTCTCTCTTCAACTTATGACATTGAGGACTTATATGACCAATCACACCACAATGGTGGCAAGTTGGAACAAACTTAGATCCATCCAAAGCCTTAGGTTGAGACCTAAACAGAGGCTTTGACTTAACAGCCTTTCTCTCTACCTTTTGATTTCTTTTATGTGGAGGAATGTACACCGATTTGTCCTTTGAGGTAGAACACACAATAGGCACAAAATTGGATACCACAACATGATTGCAACAAATATTTTCATCCTTTTTAGCAATAGGTTCAACAATCAAACACTTGGCATGCATCTTAAGAGATTCATTTTCACATTTTAGCTCATCAACAAGTTTGTTAGACAAAACAAGTTTAGCATCCAAGTCCATATTTAAACATTCAAACTCTTTTAGCTTTTCAAGAGAATTTTCAGCAAGTTTCTTATATTTCTCAACCAATTTGTTGGATTCATTGAGCTTAGCAATCAAATCATCTTTTTCACAAAATAACTTGCTCAAATTCTTTTGAAACTTCTTAGCCTTTTTCTTCAAGAGTTTGTCATTTGGAATATCAACAACACCTAAAGATTCATGTAACATAGCATCACAATCATGAGGATTAACACTCATAGAGGCATTTTCACAAACACGTGACATGCTACATTCATCATCAACCAAATCATACAAAGAGGCATACAAAGCACTATCCATGGCAAATAAACACAAGGGGTCAAGGATCACACTTAGGTATTTAAACCACAACAAGTGCATCTGCTCTGATACCAATTGATAGTTCAAATAGCGTATAAAATACTATGAACGTTTAGACCCCCAATTCACAAAATACCAATTCAAGCTTAATATCAAACAATGTACGTGCGGAAAATGAACATAAGCTTTTAGACCAAATAAAATCACATCCACAGCAAAAATTAAATGGCAAAGATTAAGGGAAGAGAGATGCAAACACAAGGACAACACAACGATGTGTTATCGAAGAGGAAACCGAAGTTCTCAGCGTAAAACCTCTCCGCCGCCCTCCAAGTGGTCAATAATCCACTAGAAAATGAAGTTGGGATACATGAACAACAGAAGACCCTCTAAGCCTAATCTACCCAGTGTACCTAAGCCCTCCAAACTTCTTGCTCCAACGAGGTTACACCAAACCTTTGTCTTCTTTAGCTTACCGGATTCCGCTATAGCCCATAGCATCAACCAATATCCATTGGTCTCTTCCTAACTGCTTCCCAAGCACCAAAAAGCCTTCTCACAGATATGGGTATAGTGAGAAAAGGATTTGGGTAATGAACCTCTCGAGGATGTAACAATGGAGAGGATGAGAGTAGAGGAATTTGAAGAGTCACTATGTAGAGATTGTGGATGAGTCAATCTTGTTTTTCTCTAGGGTTTCTCTCTCAAAATTCTCGATGGAAGCTCTCTACAATTCGTGGGTATAAGGGGTATTTATACTATAGTGAGAATGGAATGCGAAGAGTCAGTTTTTCCAAAACAGAGCTGGCTGGTGACTTGGCCTCGCGACTTCACTGAGTCACGAGTTCAAGCCGTGAGCTAACTGAATGGCCAGTCTGGACTTTTTGTCCTGTAGTGCTACAACTGGCATGATGGTTCAGCTTCTCTGCATGCTTCACTCGTGTGCTTCTTCTAGTGGCTTGCCAATCGCGAGCCACCTGCGAGATCCAGTCACGAGTCCCTGCTTCACTACACAGTCTTAAGCATTTCTTCACTCTCTCTCACACACTACCCTTACATGATTATCACCTAAATACAGAATTTCTAAAATGCTAAATTACAAGCAAATTTGGCACGGAATACAGCCAACAAGATGATTGATTAAATTCAACCTTATAATGACAACTTTATTTTGACACCATGAACATAAATACCAAGACATTATATTTTGCAACCACTACCATATAATATGGAACCCATAAAAACATATTATATTAGGTGCAACGACAACCCAATCCATGCCTATAATTCCTTGGTAGTAGGTATATTTTAAACACCATGATTGATTGAGAACTATTCTCATTATTAGTGTTATCATAATAACTCTTATCAAACACTAATAATATGCCGTATTAAGTTTAGCCTCTAAGTAATAATGACATAGCTCGTTTGGGAGGTTAACATTACACTTAGTCTAGTGTACACCATTATCTAGAATCATGTGTGGCCACATTTCATCTCCCTTATAGTGTTTAAACTTATAGTATCATGAAACAAAACACCCTCCTTTGGGATCGCGAGGCATATATGCCAAAACGAGGTGCTTGTTCACACTACTTTAAACGGGTAAGTTTAATCTTGTAGTACTATGTAGCAAACACCCTCCTTTGGGATCGCGAGGCACATACGCCAAGACGAGGTGCTTACCCACACTACTATGAACCAATAATGGAGGCCGTGAGATCCAACCCTTGTATCTCTCTCCCACTAGAAATTTTAAAACAAGTGGATTGTCCTAAAATCATTGTGATCTTATCACAATTTTAACCCTACACATCAAATGTATTTAATTGTTTAAATTCGATGTGATGTTACTAAGTCATGTCACAATAGCGTAACGAACATTCGCACAATCACAAAGAAGTTTAATCATGTAATCCGTGAAGTAATACCCTCTGCTTGGAATGCAAGACTCGAAGTCAAGACAAGGTATCTATTCACATTACAATAAACTTACAAAATGGTTATTTCAGCACTCCCACTCGTTATTTGGGGTTTTTTTTTTTTAAATAATTGTGATCCCATCACAACTAATAACCTTGCACTTGTTGAAGACTCTAATCTCATTAGAATCACTAACTAAAATGGAAGTCCAAAACTATTTAGGATTCCTTAAACACTAATGGATCAAAAATTAGTTATAAAGAACTCTATCCTTAATTTACTAGATAAAGTATTCTAATCTCATTAGAAACTATATAATTTTAATTAGAATTTCAATCTCATTAAAAACCTCTAATTAAAATAAATTAAGGATTTTTAATCATAAAAAAATTTAGGACTAAGAGTTCTATTTAACTAACATCTTTGATCTCATTAGGTCTTTTAGTTAGATAATGATTAATAAATATCATTAAATTTTAAGGACTATAAAATTAATCACTTTATATATAATTATGTGTAATCTCATCACACATGGCTTTGCACTTTATCTATGTTTTAACACTTGATCAACACCTTTTGATTTTATAAATAAAGACTTATAGATCAAACATTAAGGTTTTCAAGATCAAGATCAAGAATCCTAATAATTCTGGAAACCCTTGAAAGTAAAATCCTAATCCCATTAGGAAAAAATTTTCTTAAAGGATTTTAACAGGTAACCAAAATACTTTAATTCTAGCATGTTTATACGGTTTGATCATAAAAATATATATAAAGCAAGATTACCAACAGTGCAAGTTTACCATTGAAGAATGAAAAACATAAAATCATACATGTACGTTCAGCCAAAAATCAAACGCTACTTGCAATATAATAACCAAGCTTTAATTAAAACATATGAACAGAAGCATGTTAACGGCAAAGTTGAATATGCCTATGGGTCCACGATATACATATATGAATTCCAAGAATGCAAACATTCAAAGAAACTAAAATAAAGTGGGTCAAAACATTCAGTCATAAAACTGCTCATATGATATCAAAGGGAAATATTACTACATCGTACGTAGGTGTAATCCTGCTCATATGATATCAAAGGGAAATATTACTACGTCGTACGTAGGTGTAATCCTTATATCAGATATCAATAAACCTAGCAATATATGTTGGCGGCATGCAACTCCAATACTTGGACTACAAATATACCGCACTTAATGGCAGACATAACCATTGCCTCTACGAATCGTGCCAGATCCATAATAAAAACAAATATCAAGTCAGTGGTTTTCGAATCAACATTCAATATATCACATATATTAATCATAGCATCTAGTTTTATTGAACAATAGTTCTAAAACAAAATTATGCAAAAAGATTACTACAAAATTTTGAAACACCAACGTTTTTTTTTTTTTTTTTTTTTAAATTCTAAAACTCAATCACCTGTTATACAAGCATGATATTGAAAACCGCTCTGATACCAACTGTTGGAAAAACTAATTTTGCATCTCATACAAAACACACAGTGGAAGCAATAATCACATATCTACTTCATTCATGAGAGATAACATGTAACCTTGAATCCTAGAACAAAGAATAGAAAGCGTACCTTGATGCAGTGAAATTCAAAACCAAGACTTGAGAATACCTTTAATCTTCATCTCAATTCCACATGGTGCCCCAAAAGTGTGGGCTCTCAATCAGTCTTTTGTACGTTGATTCTCAAAGAAAGTTTTTCTTCTCATTATAGAGAAAAACTATTTTCTTTTCTTTTCATCATACATACATCTCAACTACCTTGGTAGTTAGTTTATTTAATAACTCTTATTAAATAAAAACTGATTATCTAATTGGGTTATCCTTTTGGACCTATCCAATTGGGCTTTAGTTTATGGCTTGAGATGGGACCAAAGGGAACAAATAAGACTCTAGCTCCAATGGGCCTTGGGCTTTTCTGTCAACTCTTGACAAGTCCAAAGTTACCATTAATTATATTTAATACCACTATATAAATATAATTGCACTCTAGACCTTATTAATAAATTATATCCCAAGACTCTAATGATATCATTTGATCCCTCCATGAAATATCCATAGTAAACAAAGTCATAAGGAACTATCACTTTGTAAACAACTATTTTATGATTGAGTACCCGGTTTAATCTTTTAGTTATTCACATTTATTGAAATCTAATTTCAATAAATATAAGCTTTAGTAACTCCTTACTAAAGTGGGCACCCTGAATAACCAGTTCCCATTAAACTTATCTCAAGGGGATATTTCGTGTCTCTATAAAAAGAGATCATGGATTCCATCTTGAGAATATGTGTTCCCTCAATACTACATGTAGTTACCCAACGTACTGAGGTTTTGACCATGAATATTAGATCTCATTCCTGATATATCAAAGTAACCTACATTTCTTGATCGGGTTCACCATCCTTTCAGGATTGAGAGTCTATGAAATTAGAAGTCGTGAGATTAATTATTCAGGTGACAGTTGTTGATTGAATAATTAATCTCACAACGGTCCAGTTCAATATGTCTTAACTCTTAAGACACATCAACTAGAAGTCTCCACTTCCATGACCAAGACAAACCATCTTAGTTGATGTGTTATAGTCTTCGCAGATGAAACGCCCAATTTCATCACCGACTACGAACTATATTTTGAGTTTACAAACAACTTGTGATTTATATCTTCTATGACTAAATCACATACAATGCATCTCGTGGACTATGATAATGTCCATTTAGTTCATTTATAAATAGTATCATATAATTAAATAATTTAATTATTTATGACATGTCATTAAATTGAATTTTAGGGCATAAACCCCAAAAGTAAACTCTCACATGTTATGTACATATATTTCACATGTTTTGCTTGTAAATGATTCTTTGTCATAAATACTCACATGTATGTGTGTGTGTGTGTGTGTGTGTGTGAATCTTTTCCAAAAAACCAAATGCCTAGTTTCTAATTTTTTTTTTCTCTAAAACGTTAACATTGGAATTAAAATTAAAATGAGGTAGTATTTTTTGGATAGGTAGTGTGGGGTGCCTAACACCTTCCCCACCCGTAACCGAACTTCCAAGCCTAAGATCTTTGGATCGAGACTTTGGTTTTCCTTAATTAATTAATTACCCTTGACTTGGTTTTTAGTTAATTAGGTAACTAAAAAGAATTAGACAAATAAGTGACCAATCACACCTAATAAAAAGAGAGAGACACACACAATCCTCACTCTAGAAACACATGAACATAAGAGAGTCACGTCACCATGGACCCAATGTGCAACAAGACAAAAGCCTTTTTTGGGGCGTCCACACATAGCTCCCTAATGTGAATGAATGATCTTACTAGAGCATGTGTTTGAAGTTTAGGTATGGAGATGAGAAGGTGTTAGGCACCCAACCCCAACCGGCTCATGGGTCGGCTTCCATTTATTGTGTTCTGCATCCTAATTCCTTCAAAGGGTCCTCTAATAGGTTATTCTGTGCGCACGCACACACACACACACAAAACCTATCCTAACATACATCTAGCAACCAACATGGCATCTCATCCGTAGCATGAATAAGGCAATAACATATATATATATATATATATATATATATCCACAAGCATCCTAACATGCATCTAAGCATGCATGCCATATTCATAATTCATATCATCACATTCATCGCTCATGTCCAAACATTTATCTAGCATTCCATACTTTACATAACCAAGGGCAGCAAGCACAATCATAAGGCATTATCATCAACAAGGCATCAATCAAGCACAATCAAACATTCAAGCATAACATCATGGCATTAATTAACCATGTTCATCATGTTCATCAGCCACATCATGCTCATCATCAAATTTAAATGCATGTTCATGTAAGCATGACTTGTCTTACTTACCTTCCTGCATCACAGTATCTATGCATCAATGCATGTTCATTTTCTTATGCATGTTCATATTGTTCATTTAAGACATAAACCCTAATTATTAATCTTACAATTCATGCAAATAAAACATGTCTACTGACCTTAGACCTAAACATATGAAATCTAGGTTACATAGACTTTAAACATAAGAGTAAAACAAAACAAAACAGTAAAACACTAAAAACCTTAAAATTCGGGTTTCTAGGCATGAGTATGCGTATGCATGCCTCATGTGTACACATGCATGAGCATGCGCATGCATCCCTACCCAGAAACATAGTTCTTAAAGCAAGAGCAAAAATTCCAATTAAACTGAACCTAACATACTTCTAATATGAAAGCTATAAAACCCTAAACTAAAACAAAGATATCAAAGTTGGAAATAAAGCAATAAACAAGAAATGAACAAACAAAAATGAGAGAGACAAGGTTAGACCCTTACCTCAAACACAATAACCATTTGAGCTTTAATTTGACCATTCGCCTCAGTCAATCGAATCAAGATAAAACTAGAAGATTAGTAAGCTTAAAACTCGAAGGTCAAGACTAGAATAGGTCCTAACCAAATAAACTTGAGGATGTTTTAGAATAAAAAATCCCTCTTTGATTCAATATTTTCTAGTAAATTTGGCATGTTTTCAGAAAAGTGCCTTTGGGGCATTTTATATTGATCAGAGAAGGGTGTAGGGCATCTTCCGGCCGATGTTAGATTAGCTCTAGGCATGAATTTTACATAAAAAAAATTTCGTACAGGTATTCTAAAACCTACATGTGTGCGCATACTCGAAGTATGCGCATAGATGTTCAATGTATGCATATGCATACATAGGGCTTTTGTATGTCTTTCTTTCACCAAAACATCCTTCAAGCTAAATACTTACAATATTGGGCCCTAAACCAACCATAGGCCTCTGATTGATATCGTCATTAGGGAACGGGGGCTCGACTTGTAAAGGGTACAAAATGAGGTGTCTAAAGTTGCCCCTCTTTTGATTTGTGAGCTCCGCTAGCTGAATCAAAAGCAACAAACCTTTTTGTTTTGACTTAAGACTCGGGCTCAACCCATACACATGAAAAACAACACGTATACATGGGGTAGGGTGTAACTCCGAAGAGTTGCGTGGGATCAGGGACGAACCTAGAATTTCAAGCTGTGGGGGGCCGGAGATAAGCGAAAAAAAAAAATTTCAAATATGCATCCATATAGTATTAATAAACTATCAACCAAGACAAATACCCAAAAATCATTGTTTCTTAATACGCATCCATATACGCACCCAATTTTTTTTTTCAAATACGCATCCATATAGTATTGATAAACCATCCAACTTTCTTTATCTGACTCTCGCCTCTCCCTTTCTTTTCTTTTCTTTTTTTCTTTTTTTTCTTCGTTTCTGGCTTTTCCATTTGGTTTTGGGGTCTTTTACTGACTGCTGGGTTTTCTTCTTCTTCTTCTTCTTCTTTTTTTTTTTTTTTTTTTTTTTTTTTTTACATATATATTTTTATATATTTTTTAAGGTTTTCATGGGCTTTGAAAACTCCTGGGCTGGGCGGCTGGGATAGGGATGGTTAAGGTGAGGGGGCCCAAGCTAAAAACCAAGGAGACCCAAGCCTTTTTTTGAAAATTTTACATACTAAAAAATTTGTTTTTTGGGCCCAGGAAGGGCCAAGGCCCCCTTTGCCTTCTACCTGGGTCCATCCCTATGTGGGATTCATTTGTCCGAAGTCCTGTGGGTGTTGCTTGGGAAGCTAGTAGCGGTAGGCTCACTATTCAAGAGGGTTGTTTGCCAATTGTGAAGCAAAATGTGAGTGACTCATTATCCTAGAGTCAATAAAAAGAAAAACAAACATGGACAACGGTCTCAAGATGGGGGATCACCCACCACCTACACACATCAATCAATCAAACAAGGGTGCTCGTATGTGCTAGAAAGGAAACGTATCTGGAGTGTCAGTCTACAGCCTTTGCCTCAACCTCAATCACATCTGGGTGGCTTTCGCCTATAGGTGGCTTCCGCCTTTATTTCAATCTCTTCTATTCTGGATGTTTCAAAAGTCTCTGAGGGCAAATTTTTGTGCAAATTTTTGTTTTTCCTAACCTGCTGGGGGCAATTCTATAATTTTCTAGGGCTCTAAGGAGCTTGCATACAAATTTTGATTTTCGTTTTCCTGGCCCACTAGGGATGTCTTTGTGATTTTGTTGATTTTTTTTCTTTCTTAAATCCACTGAGGATGGTTTTGTAATTTAATGGACTCCTTGGGGATTTTTCTTCAAATTCCAAGACTTTGGGAGTTTTTTTTTTTTTACTAAACTAGACTTAGTTTATCAAAGTGACCTAAATTACATGTAGTTTAGCAATCAGCTGTCTTTCCCACCTCTTTAATTTCCTAACGGTTACCAACTATTTCTTTTTCTTCTTATTCCTTTTTATCTTCTTCATCTCTTCATATTCTCTCTAACCTCTCAATTTCTTCTTTTCCAATAGTCGTCATAATAGAATTCAAATAACTTTTAAACTTTTATTTTCTGATACACTCAAACAAGTAGAGATTAGAAAAACAAGATGTATTTGAAAAAAAGATCTCTTCAAGCCGGTTGCAGCCATGACAACAGGGGTCAATGGATCACAAAGCAAAGATTAAAACCTAATCAAAGTGTGCCTGCTCTGATATCACTTGATAGGCCAAGAATGTATTGACCCCTTGTGATATATTAATTGGTTAATTAGCCAAGTTTATTAATTAATCAAATTAACTTGCAAAGTGCATGGTAGCACAAACAAATCACCAATTATCTAAAGTATGCAATGGAAAATAAATTGACATGGTGATTTGTTTACGAATGGGGAAAAACTACACGGCAAAAACCCCACCGGGTGATTTTAAGGTCACCACACCCAAGAATCCACTATTATCAAAACAAGCGGTTACAAGTAAATGAATCCCAGTACCTTATACCAACCTACAGTTGAACCCTTACCCCAATACCCAATTGGACTTGTTCTGTAGTGACGATCTCTCCTTTCAATGCATAGCTCCTAGTATGTGACTAACCAATAGATGCGCGGATCCCAATACGCGACTTAATCACCAACTTGAGAAGAATCTTGGCTGCAAAGTTTTTTAGTTCATCCAGAAGATGAAAATCAAGAAGCTCCTTGGTCACAAAATCCTACGGTGTACAGACACAACAGCTTCTTCAAGAGAAAGATGAACTAGGGCAAATTCTGTCTCCAGTCACAATTTGCATGAACAAGACTTTGCTCTACACTTGTGCAATTGTGCTACCTTTGATGGCCCTCAAAATAATCCTTATATATGTTTAGGGTTGTGAGAAAAGAAAGCCTAAACACATACTCACGGATTGGATGAAAATCAGCTCTGAAAAACCGAGTTCCATAAACCTCGATAGATAGCCATCTATCAAGCTAGCTGTTGAGCCACGGGCTTCAGCATCTTTTAAACATTGATAGATGCTAGCTATCGAGCTAGCTGTTAAGCTTTAAAATCCAGCACTTCATTACTTGATTCTTGGACAGACTCACATGGCTTTAACACTTGAACTTGAAACCTTGTTTCTTGAAGCATTAAACACATCCTAGACTACCTAATTACAAGTAAAGTACATTTTGTCAAAGGATTAGCCAATTACATAAAATAGTGATATATGTTCCTAACATTGAATCACATATGCCCTAACAATCTCCCCCTTTGGCAATCTGTGACAAAACCACAACAAACAAATGAATATATGAGAGAAGTCATGATAACGCCTTAAAATGTGTACTTGTTATATATTTATGTGGGCGTTATCTCCTTATTACTATGCTTAATTTGTATAATTAAGCCATGATTTGTATTAGTCCCTATTATTTATCTTTACATAATTTCTTGAATAAGATGCTATTCATTGTGTGTAATTTTCTACTTTCAGAAAATATGTGAGAAAGATGAGTTTACAGGAATTTGTGAGAGAATGGAGGCCAAACTAGAATTAAAGTGGAGCTAAAGGACCATGCCTAAATGTCTAAGGAGGTGCAGCTGGAGTGCTTGGATCATCTAACATGATTGGAAGCTTCAAATAAGGAAAGAAATCAAAGAGGCAGAATCTGAAAAGGAAAAATTTGATTTGAGCACTGATCAGTATTTTGGGCGTATCTCTCTCCTCAAAAATCCAATTGACACAAGGCCAGATGGGTTAGAACCGTGACTTAAATATCTACAACTTTTCAGTTTTGAGTGTTTCCAAATTCTCAACTTTGGAAGGCAGAAATTAACTCACAAGTTACCGCTGTAAACCTGGACGGAAATTAAAATAGGAAAAGTTTTATTTTCTTAGGACTTAGACATTAGGGTTTTAGGAGGGCGGCTGGAGAACGAATTTTTGGAGAGAAAAACTTGTATTTTCCTTTCTCTAATGGCAGCCTAAACTCTTTGCTAGGGCTAGGGGTATGTTTCTTCTATGCGGTATGAATATTCAATGTGATTCTTTTTAAGATTTTATCAATAACATATTTGATTGTTCAATTAGATTTCTTTTGATGTATTAGTACTTCCATGCTTTCAATAAGTTCAATCCTGTTTTTCTTATTGTTTAGAGGAATTTCTAATAGTTTCAAATAGAAATCAGGTTTTAAAGTGAATGGGTTTTTCTGAAAACTTTTCTAACCGCATTATTAGGTTATCATGCGTTCTTGAATTGTCTCAGTTCAACCGAATCATAAGTTTTTAATTGTATAAGAACAATCAATTATGAAATAGATATTTTCTTAGATCACATTATTGATTTAATCGATATAGGGAAACACCCCGATGCCCTAGTATTTACATTATTGATTTAATCAGTTTTTATTATTATTCTTGTTAACAATCACCAAGCAAAAATATTTTTCTTCTTCACCCAAATTGTTATTTAATTATATTGTCTTTGAATTTACTTTGCTCCTTGTGGTTCGACCTCGGTACTCCGAGAATTATATTGCTACGATCTCCTGCACTTGGGAGTGAGCAAACAATTTTGGCGCCGTTGCCGGGGAGCTGTTGCATGTTCAGAGGCAATTTTTAGGAGCAAAGCACAACCGGTGGAAATTCTTCTATTGGTAACTTCGTTCCAATTTTTTTTCCCTTTTTTTTGTTTTTATTTTTCTATTTGTTTTTATTTTATTTTATTGTGGATTCATTGTTACATGAGCATTTGGGTTAGAAACAAGAGAGGCAGATTAGAAATTTTTGAAACTTATTTTGGTAATCTTTTTGACACACCTTTGCCTTCACCTTCTTCATCAATCATGGGTGATGAAACACGTAATAATCATGAGGAGAATAGAAGAACTATGTATGAATTGTTACATCCCACCCAAAATTTTGTTCCTTCATGCATCATGTTTCAACCTACTGCACCACATGTAGAACTGAAACAAGGATTATTAGCGATACTTCCTGACTTTAGGGGACAAGAAAATGAAAATCCTTATGTCCATGTTAGAGCTTTTGAAGAGGTAATTAGTAGTTTCTATGCACAAAATGTTATTGAGACTGCTAAGTTACGTTTCTTTCCTTTTTCTCTTAAGGATAAGGCAAGAAGTTGGCTTTACACATTGAAACCTAGGTCTATAGGTAGTTGGGGGGAGATGGCCAAAGAGTTTTTTAAGAAACACTTTCCTCCCCACAAAGTCCAGCAAGTAAAAAGAAGGATAGCTAGTTTTGTCCAAGGTGAAAATGAGACCTTATACCAAGCTTGGGAAAGGTACAAAGATCTTTTCAATTTCTGCCCAAATCATGGGTATGAAGATTGGAGATTAGTTAGCTATTTTTATGAAGGACTTACACCTAGGGACCGACAGTTTATTCAACTCTCTTGCGGAGGGGACTTTTTACAAAAAGAACCCGAAGATGCAATGGATTATCTTGATGAGATTGCTGAAAACTCTAACACATGGACTGGACCTTGCCCTATGGACTCCACTGATAGGACTAGAACTAACACTACCACTTCTAGTGAAAGTGTTTTCAAGTTGAGGGAAGATGATAACATGAGTGCAAAAATTAGCATGTTAACTAAAGAAATTGAAGCACTCAAAATGAAAGGAAGTAGGAGTGTTAGTGCTACCTTTAGAGAGGACCCAATGGAGGTGTGTAAAATCTGTCATGAGATAAACCATGCTACAAATGAATGTGCATCACTTTCATCATTCTTGAATGTGCCAGAAGAACAAGTACATGCATTTAATTCATATTGGCCAAATAATTCTTCATATTCTAACAATTATAACCCAAATATGTGAAACCATCCGTATTTGAGTTATAAGAGTGACAATGTGTTGAATCCTCCTGCTCCAAGGAATTTTAATTCACCACATGCATCATCATCATCTAGAACTTCCTTGGAGGATGCACTTAGTACTTTCATTCAAAGGCAAAGTGAGCAAAATCAAAAGTTTGAATCCATGCTCACTAGGCTAGATGAAGAGGTAAGAGAGACCAAGAGTCATATAACTAGGCTTACAAATTCATTGAGTGGGATAGAGAGAGGGAAGCTTCCTTCCCAAACTCAACTCAATCCCATCAATCAAAATCTAAAAATTGGCTCTAAGGATAAACATGAGGAAGTAAAAGCTGTGACCATTTTAAGGAATGGTAAAGAGATTGATAAAAGTTCTCCTTTAGTAACTAAGAAATCTAAGGAGACCCCAGTTGAAAAAGAGAAGGATGAAACTGAGTCACTTGAATTTGGTGAAATTGAACAATACCTAATCCCTCCACCATTTCCACAAGCCTTAAAATTACCTAGGAAATTGGACACTGCATCTGAGATATTAGAGCATTTGCATCAAGTCAAGATAAATTTGCCATTATTGCATGTTATCAAGCAAGTGCCTGCATATGCCAAGGTAATTAAGGATTTATGCACCATCAAGAGAAAGCATTATGTGAAGAAGACCGCATTCCTAACAGAACAGGTAAGTGCAGTTATTCAACATAAGACCCCACCAAAGTATAAGGATCCAGGTTGTCCTACAATCTCTTATACTATTGGAGATTACATCATGGAGCATGCATTGCTAGATCTTGGGGCAAGTGTTAATTTGATCCCTTTCAGTATATATCAAAAACTTGGTCTTGGTGAGTTGAAACCTACTTCAATAACTTTACAGTTGGCTGATCGCTCTGTAAGGGAACCGAGAGGGATTGTTGAGGATGTGTTGGTGAAAATTGAACAATTTTATTATCCTGTTGATTTTATTGTTCTAGATTACGAACCTGTTTTACATCCTAGCGTTCATACCCCTATTATTTTGGGTAGACCTTTTCTTGCCACAGCTAATGCTTTAATTAATTGCAGGAATGGAAGGATACAACTCACTTTTGGTTCCATGACTTTGGAGCTAAACATATTTCATGTGGCTAAACAACCACATGAGGATGATGATTGTGCTTATGTGAACCTCATTGAGGCGGTGGTTCAAGAAGAGTTTAATAAGAATTGTTTTTCTGATCCTCTTGAAACTCTTCTTAATAATTCTGTTGATTCTTATGATTTAGAATGTGATATTCATGTATCTGAAAATTTTTCTTTGTTGGATTCCTCACAGGTTTTGGAAGAACAACAAATGATGGCAATTAATAAAGGATGGAAGCCTTACTTTGAGAGGCTACTAGAAAATGAAAAAAAGCTCGTGCATTCAAGTGAAGAGGCACCACAGCTGGAGTTTAAGCCGCTGCCCGGTGGTCTTAAATATGCATATTTAGGCCCAGGTAAGTTAAAACCTAGGTGGGATGGCCCTTTAATTGTAAGGGAAGTGTTTAACCATGAAACTGTAGTAGTTGAGGACCCTAAGGATGGTAGGATTTTGAAAGTAAATGGACAAAGGGTAAAACCATTCTTAGGGGGAGTTATACCAGAGATTAGTCTATGTCACTGGAGATCCCTGCCTATTGGGATGCTACGTGAACTCTGAAAGAGCCTTATGAAGTTGTACCATATTTGTTTTAATTTTTTTTTTCTTTCTTTTCTGTTTGCCTTTTGTTTTTGTTTATGCTTTTTGTTTTTTTGTTTTGTTATTATTTTTCTTTTGTGAGCTAACATTTGCAGGTGTGAAAGATATTTCAAAAAAAAAAAAAAATTTCAAATGCTTAAGGTAACTTCTTCCCTTTATACTTGAATTTAATTTGGCTTTGATACATTGAGGACAATGCCATATTTTAGTTGGGGGGAGAGGTCTACACATTTTGCTACACCTTGCATGATTTTTTTTTTCCTTTCTTTTTGGTTGCAACTTTTCAATTATTATTAAAAAAAAAAAAAAAAAACCTTGAATTTGAATGCAGAAGAGTTATAAACTTTATTTTTATATCATGTGATGGAATGAGTAATGCTGAGTTGGTTATACTATTTGTTATATTAAGGCTCTTTCATGAAGAGCACAATTGGAAACTTTTGAGCACAATGGCCAAGTTAGCGGACGGTTGGATGTTGGATATGCATGGATCATGAACAAGCTAGATATAAGCTGAAACTCAACCCATAGGAGAGTTTTTGAGCCTTACTTTTCTTTGTGAGAGTATATCTTTGTTTGAACTCTTAAATTTCTCTCATATGCTTCAGTTTTTGTAAAAGATCTCTATATTTTTTGGTTGACTACTGGAAACTTATGGGGAGAAATACCATGATCCTACTTATTTTTGTCCTTAGGCATGCTGGTTTATGTGAAATTTTAGGAGATGAGAGCCTAAGACCACCAATTTTTTGTCACCAGCTAAACAAATATTCAGCCTACCTTTACATTAACCATTGTCACCATCATTTGAGCCATGAGAAATATTTTCACAATACCACAAAACATTTTTGTTTATGGGTGTTCTCTTGGGGGTTCAAGTTTTGAGCAATTGACGTGTTTAGATACCACCATTGTTTCTCTTTACTTCAAAAAAAAAAAAAAAAATCAAAAAGAAAAAAAAAAGAGAAAAGAAAAAAAAAAAAAAAAAGAGAAAAGAAAGAAAAAGAAAGAGAAGACATACATATAAATCATTGGTGTCTTACACATCTTTCATGTATTTCAGAAGGGTTATATGGTTGAGTAAAGGTTGTTTTGATTCAAGTTGGTTGTTACTGCTATGAGTTGGGTTTGGCTTGAATTTTCTGCATTTGATTCATATACCTCATATTTCAAAGAGAGCAATTTGCCTTTACCTAGCCATAAGATTATACTACCATTGAGCTTAAAGTCCTACTTGATCCTAAAGGTGCATGGCTGGTATGTATTTGGGATAAAAACTAGGGATGAGAATGGTATTAACCTCACGTTTCCAGGAATTCAACATCCTTTCCAAGAGATCTTTTTCGGTTGTATTAGCGGCTGTTTTTGTATACACATGTGATATTCTTAAAACTTCTTCTTTCCTTTTTGTTCACATGTGATTTGAAGAGAGAAACCATTACTTCTATGTGTGTTCTTTCAGAGTGTTGATGACCTAAGAGAGGTTTTGGAGTAGAGGCTCTAATCTAGATTATTCTTGGTCTATGCATGTTTGGAAAAGCTGGTTTGACTAGATGGGCTATGCACACACACACTCCAAAAGTGAAGCTAGTGAAAGCTCTTTAATATGATGAATAGTATCCCAACTCAAAAAATTGAAAGTTCATTTGTAAGATATAATGATAAAGTAGACTAACATTTGTTGCAGGAATTTTCAAGGAACCTTTGACTTTTGTGGGTAGAGTCACTGCAGACCCTCACGAGAGTAAACTCGTCCACTAGGGTGACCTAGAGGTTCAAAGACTTGCTGTACATGGGAAGTGCAGTCGTGTAGCCTACGAAAGTGGCTTGTATTTTAGTTTTAATTTTTCACTTTTAGTAGACAGGGGTGCTTTGTGGATTGCTAGGGACTAGCAAGATTTAAGTTGGGGGGTGTGATAACGCCTTAAAATGTGTACTTGTTATATATTTATGTGGGCGTTATCTCCTTATTACTATGCTTAATTTGTATAATTAAGCCATGATTTGTATTAGTCCCTATTATTTATCTTTACATAATTTCTTGAATAAGATGCTATTCATTGTGTGTAATTTTCTACTTTCAGAAAATATGTGAGAAAGATGAGTTTACAGGAATTTGTGAGAGAATGGAGGCCAAACTAGAATTAAAGTGGAGCTAAAGGACCATGCCTAAATGTCTAAGGAGGTGCAGCTGGAGTGCTTGGATCATCTAACATGATTGGAAGCTTCAAATAAGGAAAGAAATCAAAGAGGCAGAATCTGAAAAGGAAAAATTTGATTTGAGCACTGATCAGTATTTTGGGCGTATCTCTCTCCTCAAAAATCCAATTGACACAAGGCCAGATGGGTTAGAACCATGACTTAAATATCTACAACTTTTCAGTTTTGAGTTTTTCCAAATTCTCAACTTTGGAAGGCAGAAATTAACTCACAAGTTACCGCTGTAAACCTGGACGGAAATTAAAATAGGAAAAGTTTTATTTTCTTAGGACTTAGACATTAGGGTTTTAGGAGGGCGGCTGGAGAACGAATTTTTGGAGAGAAAAACTTGTATTTTCCTTTCTCTAATGGCAGCCTAAACTCTTTGCTAGGGCTAGGGGTATGTTTCTTCTATGCGGTATGAATATTCAATGTGATTCTTTTTAAGATTTTATCAATAACATATTTGATTGTTCAATTAGATTTCTTTTGATGTATTAGTACTTCCATGCTTTCAATAAGTTCAATCCTGTTTTTCTTATTGTTTAGAGGAATTTCTAATAGTTTCAAATAGAAATCAGGTTTTAAAGTGAATGGGTTTTTCTGAAAACTTTTCTAACCGCATTATTAGGTTATCATGCGTTCTTGAATTGTCTCAGTTCAACCGAATCATAAGTTTTTAATTGTATAAGAACAATCAATTATGAAATAGATATTTTCTTAGATCACATTATTGATTTAATCGATATAGGGAAACACCCCGATGCCCTAGTATTTACATTATTGATTTAATCAGTTTTTATTATTATTCTTGTTAACAATCACCAAGCAAAAATATTTTTCTTCTTCACCCAAATTGTTATTTAATTATATTGTCTTTGAATTTACTTTGCTCCTTGTGGTTCGACCTCGGTACTCCAAGAATTATATTGCTACGATCTCCTGCACTTGGGAGTGAGCAAGCAAGTCATAAATCACTCAACTCATACTCACTTGTTGAATACAATAAAATCTATCCTAACACAAACTCTTGAAAAACTTTGCAAGAAGAGAGTTTATGGCAAGTAGACTTTGACAACCTGTATTTCTAAAACACTTTAAACAAAACTCATCAAGGCATCTTAGTGTGAAACAGAAATAATAGATTGCATACATTAAATAAGAAACATGTGTATAGAGAGAGAAAAGAAACAACACATGGAGAGATGGGTGAAATAACATACATCAAAATATATATAGACCAAATATAAGTACAATGTATGTCAAGTGGTCACAAGACCAATATACAAAGAAAGAATATATCTAAAATAGAAAGAAAAGAAAAGATATAAAAATCCTTACTACATCCCTCAATATACACTCCCCCTATCTCCTATACTAACCCTCCCCCTATGAGTATGACTACTCTCATCTCATAACTACTCCCCCTTTTTGTCACAAGTGACAAAGGGCAAGTAAATCAAGTAGACATCTCATCATCACTAGGTGAGCCATCATCATCATCCTCATCAGCATCATCACTGACGGAGCCATCGTCACTCTCATCCTCAGAGGCTAGCGGAGATGGAGAGGAAGCGACAGTGAAACCACCCATGACAGCCCGTCGTCGTGCGATATGACCAACACGGGTGTTCACCTAACACAACTCATCACTGAGAGTGTCAAGGCGAGCATCCTTGCGCACAAGCTGTGCCATGATGGCCTCAAGTGTCACTCCACATGCTGAAGACGAAGGAGCGGAGGTGGATGGAGCGGTAGAAGCTAGAGGAGCTGTCGTCTCGGTCCAGGGCTGCCTCGAGCGAAGCTAAGCAACACTCCTCTTCACAGTAGCGGTGTCAATGGCACACATGAATGTGAAGTGGGGAGACTCGGGATAGGAAACATGAAAGCTCAAAAATGTGTTGAAAACACAAAAGCTATTTTGACCCCCAAATTAAAGTTACGGTTCGATTGATTTTACACTAACTTAATACTAAGTGCAGAATAGTGTAAATGTGAGCGGATAAACAAACAAGCTACTCTAATCCATAATCAAAGCAACACATCAGTAAAATGGAATGTAAAAGAGTAAGGAAGAAAGATGCAAACACAAGATAACATGCCGATGTGTTATCGAAGAGGAAACCGAAGAACTCGGTGAAAAACCTCTCCACCGCCCTCCAAGCGAAAATCGATCCACTAGACAATCAGTTGGGATACATGGGTTAGCAAGAGACCCTCCAAGCCTAATCTACCCGATGTATCTAAGCCCTCCAAGCTCCTACTCCAACAAGGCTTCTCGGAACCGTGTCTTGTCTAGCTCTCCAGATCCCGCAACAAGCTTCATGTTGCATCTACCATCCTTGGCTTCTTCTAATGCTTCCCAGCAACACCAAAACTTCACTTAACACTCTGAAAGGGTGTGGTAAGTGTTTGGGCTATCAACCTCTCAATGGTATGGAAATGGAGAGGTAGGAGTTGAGGAAATTCCACAAGCAAATGTGTAGAGGATTGTGGGTATAACAATCTCTAACTCTCAAAGTGTTTGGCTAGGGTTTTCTCTCAAAAGAACTCCTCAACATTTGTGGGTAATGTGGGTATATATAGTGTATGCACAGAAAGTGTGTATCAGAATGGATAGTCTGGTAGAGCAAAATGTCTCGCGAGTGTCTCGCGGGAAAGCCTTACCCACGAGATACTCGCGAAACACAGCTATCTCCATCCTATACTAACTCTTCGCATTCCAGCATGTGCAAGTCACATGAGTCACTTCGCGGGGTGCTTAGTCGCGAGCTACCCGCGAAAACTCTTCAATCTTCAATTGCTTGAGTCTTCACACCCTCTCTCTCTCTATCACACAACCCTTACAATCAAATCCCACAATAAAATACAGGGTACAAAAGATTGAATAAAATTATAATCAAATTTGTCACGGAATATAAGCCAATAAAACACATAGTTGTAAATAACAACTTTACAGCTTCTCATTTGAGGTATTAAGTCTAACTCTTTCTTTTCATTCCTTTTTCTGCTCTGTCTTTCTTTTCAGTTTAATCTTGTTTGTTTGCTTTATTTAAGCTTATATATGTTTGTTTAGGTTAGTTTTATAGTTTTCTTTATATCCTGAGCATGTTTGGTTGTTAAAATTAGGGTTTTTATTTGTGCTCTATTTTCTGCTTTGCTGTTTTTGGGTTAGGGTTTTAAGCAAAGCTATGCACGCATGCCTTATGCATATGTACGCAGGCCGCTGCTTAGAAACCCTAGTTTAGTCTTCTGCTTCTGTCTCATTTTATTTTCTTATCTCACATGTTCTTGTTTAATTTTCTTTTTATGTATATGTGTATTTGATGCCTCTGTTTCACATGTTTTACTGTTATTTACCTTTGATATGCTAGACTAGGGTTTCATCTCTTGTTTCTTAGCTTGATACTGTTGGAAATTTAGACCCTTAAACCAACCAGATTAACCTAGTTAATTAGCCAAGTGATTAACTTAGTCAAATTATGCAATTCTAGGTTATCACAAACATACAATCATATCAATAATATAAAGCAGCGGAATAATAAAGAACACGACGATATGATCACCCAGGAAACCACACGGTAAAAACCTGGGGAGGATTTGACCCGCCGATTCTCAAGGCAAACCTGAATCCACTATGAAAGAATCGAAGTTCATACAAAAGGACTTACAAGCTCCCCGCTTGACTTCCTAATGCTACCCACCAGTAGAACTTACTGACACGACCACGTGCAAGCTCCGAATCCACGGACTCCTTCTTTCTTGGATTCTCCAATCAGCTACAAGCACCCACGCTTGTTATTCTTTAAGCTCCAATGGCAGCAACCTTGTTAATCATCAAGATGTAGATAATATCTCTACCTTGAAAACCCTAAGTTTATGTGAAGGAAAGCTCCTCAAGGATCTCACAAGAGATTCACATAAACCGCAAATATGAGCAACAAAGACTTAGAGAGGTTTGGGTACAAAACCCTAAAAATAAAAAGAGGCATAAGAGGCACTCTAATCTCTCTCTTCAAAAGTCTCAAAAACGTTCTAGGGTTTTCCTTATATATAGGAGTGTTTTACTCGAACCCCAAGACGTTTAAATAGAGTTTGGGCTGAGTTAGAATTCTGCAGAAAACGCACCTGACCCGAGATTCGATCGATCGAGTCTATCCTTCGATCGATCGAGCCAGGCCGAAATGCTCCAATACATCTGCAGCCACTCGATTCCAACTTTACAATATTTAATCAACTTTAAGCAAGCCTAAACAAGATTAAACATATTGTTTTGATCATGGTTTGCCAATATTACACATTAGAGTTCTAAATACATAAAATCCTAAATCTTTAGAACCTAACAAACTCCCCCTTTGGCAATCCGTGACAAAACACAAATTAAAAGCTCAAAGTTTACAAGTAAAAAACCCTTTACAAAAAAAATGCTCATAAACTCAAATTCAATCCTAACTACTATCCATCATTTGCAAGTGTAGACAGCAGCTCAATTGAATCAACCTGTATATTCCTGAAACACTCAACAAACGCATAAACGCATGTGTGACAGAAAAACAGTAAAACTCAATTAAATTCTTGATTTCACAAAACACAAAACAAAGACATATATCATGAATAACTCATAAATATAAATCAATGAGCAGTGAATAAGAAACAGAAATAAAAACATAAGTAAACTAACTCTCCCCCTAAGTTAGATACAACAAAAAGTTTTTATTTATATTCTCCCCTTTCAAAAATAATTTCAACTCCCCCTAAACAAGACAAACATGATTCCCATAAATCAATAATTTCTCCCCCTTTTTGTCATGTATTGACAAAGACAACTCATACAAAGAGTAAACAGTCAACATATGCAATAAAGGATAAGAGAAAATAGAGAATCAAGGGGATACAAAACAATTCAACTCTATAAAAAATAGAGACATCTCCCCCTACGAAGAGCAACAACTCTCCCTAAGAACCACAAAGGTTAAAAAAAACTTTTCTCCCCCTATAAAAATAGGAAAAACAAAACAAGTTTTGGGAAAAACAATTTGGGGGAAAAATAAGAGGTGGGGGAAAATCAGCAGCAGCAGCAGCATCACCAATAGGATCAGGAACATCCTCACCAGCAAGACCAAAGTTAAAAACACACAAACCAAAGTTAAAAACTAAGGTGAGGATACACATGAAGAAAAAATATTCTCTCTTTCAATAAAATGCAAACATGGCATTATGTGATCCATAAACAGTTGCATGAGTGGAGAAAATATTTGCACATTGATTATCCATCATATCTCTTAAGAAAAATATTTTCTACAATTCACACATAAGAAATAGCATATACTAGAATGTACAAAACTCAAAAATTAATCAATCAATTTTTAAATCAAGTTGAGTACCCAATGTAGCAAAGTGTATGCATGTTATGTGTGAAAACAATGAGAGATATGACTGCAAAACTGCAAGATGAATACAAAAACAATGCAATGCATGTGAATCCTAAACACAAATGATGCATAAAAATTTTGGTCAAAAACATAGAAACTGAAAATTTTTCAGTTTCGATCGATCGAACATCAATTGAGTCAGGCAGACTCAAACCAAAAATTTTAATTGCAATTTCGATTGATCGAAAAACAGGTTCGATCGATCGAAAGTCTGGAAAAATCAGATTTTTGAAAAACAGAGCATTTTAATACAGAAACTCCTCAAAGCACATTGTTTTATAAAAAATGCATGAGTATGAGACGAAAAGTTTTTCAAAAAAAACTTGAATTTAACCTAGATCTTCCAAAATCAAGATTTTCAATCAATTTGTCCTCAAAGCACAAACATTATACACATTTTGCATTAAACTCAAGGAACTTTTAATCTTAGATGGCCACAACAAGATCACACACAATAAAATGTACCAAGTTTAGCAAAGAGTAACTTGTGTAGTGTGTGCAACTAGCAAAAGCTTGAGATACATGTGAGGTGATATGTGAATAGCAATCAATCACACAGTCTACAAAATTCATCACATAGAATTTAAAAGAGACTATCACCTAAAGAGGTACATCATATAACTCCCATATCTCCTAGAACATAAGCTTGCAATCATGTAAGTTTCTTGAATTTTGCCTCATAATATACACACCAATTTTAATTATGTGATTTGGCATCAAGCCTAATAGTACACACCAATTTTAAGCATTAAGCAATTTAAACCGAGGCTACACCTTATGTTCTTTTTGTGCATGTGCTACACTTTCTCGAGCACAAAATCTTATGATATGCACTAAGGTGTTCATGATTGCCTAGTGAACAATGGTGAGATGGTTATTTATGCCTTTCTCAAAAGGATCAAGTCCGACAATCAAACAACATGTGACTTCAAGATTAAGACAAAGTGATAAACACCATAAACATCTTTCCCACACAACACGCACTACACAGCTCAAACTAGTCAAGTGCAATAAATAAGCTCATCAAAGCTAAACAAGGTACATAAACTTATTATGTAAAGATAATATATGGCCAATCCTTGATTATAAATTCAAGATGTGAAATACAAAACACAAAAATCTTTTTGGTTTTAAAAATTATATGACCAAAAACAAAAAAGCACATATTATGCTAAATGAACAATGCAAAAGAAATGCATGATAGTGCAAAACTAAGCTATAGAGGGTACACAAACAAGAAATATCAATTTCTTAATTAACCCTTGAGTACATGTACAACCTAGTACATACTCACACAACATCAAAAACAGCTTAGCACAAACTATTCAAGTTTCTCCACAATGTCACGCATGTTTTAAATCAAGAGAGATATCATAATTCATGTAATCCTCAAGAAAAATAAAACAAGACACAAAATAAAATATTTTTGTCTTTTTGAAATTTTTCAATGTTTTTGGATTTTTTTTTAATAAAAAAAACAACCAAAAACAAAAACAAAACATGTCCACAATTAATTGAAAGAATTAAATCAGGGACAAGTCAGCAACACTCACCTTAAAGGATCTTTCCTCACCCATATAGCACGATTCTTCGGCTTTGTAGGTGAAAATCCATGAGAAGCAGAGTGTATTTGAGGAATTACACAAATCTTCTGAGAAAGACTGAAATCCTGCAAATTCCTTTCACAAGCCAACAAGCTCAAATTTTTCAAAAGAATATGAAACAATTTATTTGGACTTATGGCAGGAGAAATATCATCACATATCCTAGATTGAAACACAGAATGCTTAAATTTCAATTTATGACAATTAAGACGAATGTGACCACAAACACCACAAAAGTGGCAAACATGAACAAATTTAGGAACATCAGTATTCCTAACAGCAAAGCTACTCTCAGATTTTGGTTTTTGCCTCAACAAAGAACAATTTGGTCTAATATGACCAACAACACCACAAAGGTGACAAGTAGGCACAAAAACAGATTTCTTATGCTCTCTAACAGTAGGTTTAGACATAGGTTTAGAAACTCCAGCGTCTACATCAGAACTTTTGTCTAACCTAGCACAATAAGCCTTTTCTTTATTATTCCTCTTAAAAGGAGGAATATAAACTTTTTCAGATTTAGGCTTAAGAGAAACAGAAACACTTCTGTTATCAACAGCAGGCTTGGTCCTAGTCAAATTTTCAATTTTAGCTTTAGATTCAACTAACTCTTGTTCCAAGCTTTTCATCTTCTCATCTTGAGAGGAAATTTGATTTCTCAAAAATTCATTCTTTTTATTAGACTCATCTAATCTCACAATCAAATCCTCTTTTTCAAGATTAGCCAACTTTAACTCTTCTTTGAATTTCTTAGAAATTTTCAAAGATTTAGATAATTCCTTACGAAGAGTTTCAAAAGCATCAAAAAAATCAACAGAAACAATAGTGTCCTTTTTATTCAAAATATCATAGGCATTAATAAAACCAGTAGAAGCATGAGCAGAAAGACACTTCAAATTATCCATGACAACAGGAGTCAAGGATCAGCTCTTAGATCAAAAGATCTACAATAAAAAGAGCTACCCGCTCTGATACCACTTGTTGGAAATTTAGACCCCTTAAACCAACCAGATTAACCTAGTTAATTAGCCAAGTGATTAACTTAGTCAAATTATGCAATTCTAGGTTATCACAAACATACAATCATATCAATAATATAAAGCAGCGGAATAATAAAGAACACAACGATATGATCACCCAGGAAACCACACGGTAAAAACCTGGGGAGGATTTGACCCACCAATTCTCAAGGCAAACCTGAATCCACTATGAAAGAATCGAAGTTCATACAAAAGGACTTACAAGCTCCCCACTTGACTTCCTAATGCTACCCACCAGTAGAACTTACTGACACGACCACGTGCAAGCTCCGAATCCACGGACTCCTTCTTTCTTGAATTCTCCAATCAGCTACAAGCACCCACGCTTGTTATTCTTTAAGCTTCAATGGCAGCAACCTTGTTAATCATCAAGATGTAGATAATATCTCTACCTTGAAAACCCTAAGTTTATGTGAAGGAAAGCTCCTTAAGGATCTCACAAGAGATTCACATAAACCGTAAATATGAGCAACAAAGACTTAGAGAGGTTTGGGTACAAAACCCTAAAAATAAAAAGAGGCACAAGAGGCACTCTAATCTCTCTCTTCAAAAGTCTTAAAAACGTTCTAGGGTTTCCCTTATATATAGGAGTGTTTTACTTGAACCCCAAGACATTTAAATAGAGTTTGGGCTGAGTTAGAATTCTGCAGAAAACGCACCTGACCCGAGATTCGATCGATCGAGTCTATCCTTCGATCGATCGAGCCAGGCCGAAATGCTCCAATACATCTACAGCCACTTGATTCCAACTTTACAATATTTAATCAACTTTGAGCAAGCCTAAACAAGACTAAACATATTGTTTTGATCATGGTTTGCCAATATTACACATTAGAGTTCTAAATACATAAAATCCTAAATCTTTAGAACCTAACAGATACCATGAACATGCATTCACATGCCCATGCACGATGCCATAGTTCCTAAGTTGCTACAAGGTGAGTAAAGGTAATTCATACATTCACATTCATATGCATATATGTTGTTATGTTTTGTTTGATGAACATTTACATGTGTTGTGTTACGTTTTGTGTTTAATTGATAAATGATATACTTTCTGCCATGATCAAGTTGCTACCTTATATATTACATGATAGGGTTTTCACATGTTATATGAATGATAGGGTTGTATATGTGTGGTTTAGTTTCTTATGCTTTATGGATGGATATGTATGTGTTTTGGGATGATGATGCCATGTTGTATGCTTAGATGTATGCTAGAGTGTGTGTGAGTTTAGGACATAAATGTTGAACATGATTTTATCGAGTTTAAGACATAAGACACAATGATAGGAAGCCAACCTTAGGGTTGGGCGGTCTTGGGTGCCTAACACCTTCCCAAGAACGTACCTAAACTTCGAACCCATATCTCTATTAGTAAGATCAATGGTCCTTCCTCGAAAGGACGCTATATTCATGGTTCCTAGGCCATTGCAAAACTAGGTGGCGACTCCTCTGTGGTGTCCACATGAAGCACAAACCCTTTTTTCTTTTCTTTTTTTCTTTCCATTCTTGCATACTTTATCTCTTGTGTGCTAACATCAAAATGTATAGGATGAGCTTGATCAACCTCAGACCTGTGCTACCCCAACTACTGGGAACCTTCTCAACCCACCTACTCTAGCTTTGTCGGTCTATACTTATGGGAGAGATAGGGTCACTCGAGAGCATTCTCTCACCCGTAACACCAATGTTATGGGCTATCATTTCCCTTAGGAGGCCCAAATCTTCCGGAGTTCATCCCACCAACTCACAATTGGTGCCATCGCCTATAATGGGCTTTGAGTATGTTAAACGTTTGCTACCAATCCACTATGGGGTCCACTTAGGCCCTCGGTTGGAATCATAGCCCATTGAGTTGTGAATGACCTACTTATCAATCCCTTTAGCCTTAGGGAGCCTACCCACACTTGAGAGATCCTAGATCCTATCGCAAAGGATACCCTTTATATCTCTTGTTTGTTCAACCATATATCATGTGTTCACCTAATTCTAAAGAACAAATAAAAGATGTAAAAGTGGAAGAGATGGCCCTAAAGTTATGGTATACCCTAAGATGTTTTGGGATAAAAGAAAAGAAGTTCTCACATATAAGAGTCTTGTCCCTAAATCCAAAGGTATATGAACTTCCTTAATCTTAGGCCTCCTTGTTGTATGCCTAGGGCCAAAATGATGAAAACTTCCTGGACTTTGAGATGAAGGCTACAATATATTCTAGCTAAAGGGCTACTTAAAATTAAAAAAAAAAAATGAAATGATGAATAAAAATGAAAAGCCTAAAGGTGATGAATACATTGTAAGCCCATGTTTTAGACAAAGGGTTGAAATTTTCTAAGTGCATTCTAATGAAAGCCCATGAGAGTAAGATGAGAGCTTTATTGTAAATGGACCTAAGCCCAATGAAACAAGGGGCAAAAATCCATGAAAGGGAAGCGAGTGATATTTTAATTGGGCCTTCATTAAAAAGAACTTAAAAATTTTCTAGGGACATCTAAAAAGTTAAAAAATCTTTAATTGAGACATGAACTTAATGAAAATGGGGCTTCTTTTCAGTCATCATTGCACCGTCAAAGTCAAGAAAACATGTCCCCACTCCCATTTAGATTCGAGAGAAAGGAAAGTGCTTGATCAAGATTAAGGACACACACCAAGAAGAGGAAGAGACCCCCCAAGAAACAATGACTACCTCTGTGGAAGACACAATGGCACAAAAGATCCTTAAGGCTTTGGATGAACATGGATAGCCCTTAAGAAAATGGGAAGGCGACTCACTAGGTTGGAGGAATCTAAGATCATGAAGCCTTAACATGTGGAAATCCATGATGATGAGGAGGAAGTGGAAGAATGGGACGAAAAGGACAAAGCGGAATATGAAAGGAACAACAATTTGAGACGCTCACTGCGGAAACCATAGCTATGAAGGAAAAAATGGAGAAAATACAACTCGCCTTCTGCAAGGCACAAAGGATGGATGATTACCTCTATAACATGGGGGGAGTGAGTTCAAAGGCTTCTATTGCATTGCCTCCCAAGTTGAAGATTTCTGATGCGGAAAAGTTTAATGGGACTAGAGATCCAAACCAACACATAAGAAGATACCTAAGCATCACTAAAATGAAGGGGCTAGACGAGAAGCAAACATTGCATGCACTTCCCCTTTCACTCACGGGAGTTGCATCAAGGTAGTACTATAGCCTTGATCCAAGCAAAACTAAGGTATGGAGTGAACTAGGGGAGTTGTTTGTGGACCAATTCATCTTCAACACCATGATTGATGTGACTCTAAGGGATTTGGAGACTACCAAACAAGGTGTAGGGGAGACATTTTCCGAATACATGACTAGATGGAAGACCAAGGCATCTAGAATGGTCAATAGGCCAAATGAGAAGGACCAAATCAACATGATCATCAAGAACTTGCTTCTGGCTTATAATAGTAGGCTTTTGTCATCGCCTATTAGCTTAATTGGAGAACTATGTGATTGTGGGACAAGAATTGAAGACACTATCAATAATGGACAATTGGAGAAAGGTGAAAGTAAGCCTTCAACCAAGAAAACATATGGAGGGGGAGCAACCACCACTAAAGTGCCCAATCCTGCAAATGTGAGCGCCAGCATACTCCAACAAACACTAGCCTACCCAAAGAAAGTTCATCGAGAATTCTCCGACCTAGGAATGACCCTCACCTAAGCATATGAAAATCTATCCTCCAAAGAATTCATCAGACCTTTAGACCCTACACCCATGCCTAATCCCATACCTCCCACTTGGGACCTCAATGAATATTGCCACTACCACCAAAAATCCGGCCACAAAACCAACAATTGCTTCTGCCTCAAACACGAAATACAAAACCTCATAGACAATGGAACCCTCCCAAATCCCAACATTATCACCAAACCCAACATTAGAAAGAACCCTATGTCCGATTACCATAGGGCTCCTCCTCCATATCAAAATTGGGTGCAAATAGATGAGATTGAATGGGATTGCTTAAAGTTGATAGAAACTACAAATGTCAATATCAATGCCTTGGAAGTCCAAGGAATATGGGATGAAGAAGATGAAGTCTTAAAGGAAGTGGTAGCGAAGTGGGGAATACTTCCCAAAGGTGTGATGGAATTAAAGAAAAGGGTCTTGGAGGACAATGTAGAAAATATCACTAGGAGTGGAAAGCATTACAAACCATCCTTCTTGGATAATGGTCATCCTGGTAGAGATTTAGGGGAAGGGTCCAAGCCCATGGAACCTAAAGGAAAAGAAGATAGGTTCTTAATGCAATTGAAGAAGACCCAAGCTCATATGTCCATATAGGGCTTACTCATGGCCTCTCAAAAGTATCATAAGGCTTTCTTGGATGCCTTGAATGGGAAAAAAGTACTTATAGGAATTACACCACAAGAAGTTTTGTCTCTCTAATGGGAGTCGAGGGTTCCTCAGACCCCCTCCTTGCCTTTTCCGATGCAGATATCCCTCCTGAAGGAGCTACTCACACTAGACCCTTGCAAATCATCATTGAATGCATGGGTGCCAAGGTTCCGGTAGTACTTATTGACAATGGGTCTGCCCTCACTATTGACCTAGATATGGAGACTATTATCCCTTCTCCCTTGACTGTAACAACATATGACAACACTTCAAGGAAGGTCATGGGTATTTTCAAGGCTCCTTGCGAGATTGGGCCAATTGAAACCATTGTGGAGTTTCATGTCATGGACATCACCCTAATTTACAACATTCTCTTGGGGTGAGCTTGGCTTCACCCCAATGAGGCAATCCCTTCCTCACTAGACCAAAAGATGAAGATCTCATGGAAAGGAGGGATTGCCATAGTGCTTGGAGATGGTGAAATTCTAGCACCGGTTTATGGACTTGAGGAAGGAGGAAGTGAGCTTCAAATGAGTGGCTTTGAGTTTGTAAACATGGCTGACTATGAGTTGAAGGATGAAAGGTATACTACCGACTTATTCCCATATTGTAGCCATGAGGTGATTGGAACGATGAAAATCATGGGATACATGCCTGGTATAGGCCTTGGAAAAGAAGGAAAAGGGGTAGTCAAGTTCTCTAACGTCAAGACCCAAGTGACTAGGAAAGGTTTAGGATTCTTTGAAGGCTGCGATGGAATCAAGAAAAACCTTGGCACTCTCAATGAGAAATTCATGAAGGAAGGGGAAAACTTCCCTTATTGTGGCTTCCCCGAACCTTGGGTAGGTAAGGATGGAAAGGTGTATCTGGGTTGGGAAATGTTATTTAATGAAAAGATCACCTTTAAGGAGAAGCCTACTGTGGTGATCAAAGAGATACAAGAAGAGGTTGATTAGGTGAACTACATGGATGTTGAAGCAATGAAGACCATGATGAAGACGAGTGGGGACGTGTTCGCCATCATTAATGAAGAGCCGAGTGATCCTTCCAAATTCATCACGCCTGCTGTAGGGCCCATTAATAATTGGACTTGGGTTAGGTTTTCAGAAAACATGGGGAAAAAGTTTTGTAATGCAAGTTCCAATGTACTTTTCAATTTTTTCAATAAGATGAATTCTGATTTGGCTTACTTTGATGTGTCCCATAACATTGAAATTTTGCACTTAAATGATTCAAATGAATTTAAAAATGAAATTAATAAACAATTGGAAAAGAAAATTGAACCTATGGAACCAACTCTTGAAACTATTAATTTGGGCAATAATGAGAATCCATGCTTAATTAAAATTGTCTTAGCTCTAAATGAAAAAGAAAGAAAATATCTTCAAGAGCTCCTCACGGAATTTCAAGAGGTGTTTGCATGGCCCTATGAAGATATGCCCGAAATTGACCTCGAGATAGCTCAACATCATATTGATACTCATGATCACATGGTACCCATCAAATAAAAGTTGAGAAGAATGAGGACCAAATGGCTCTTAAAAATCAAGGAGGAAGTCACTAAGCAATTAAAGGCAGGGTTTATCAAACTCGTACACCAAGCCGAATGGATAGCCAATGTCATGCCCGTACCTAAGAAGGATGGGAAGGTGAGGATGTGTGTGGATTTTAGGGACTTGAACAAGGCATGCCATAAGGATGACTTTCCTCTCCCTCACATTGATGTCTTAGTGGATAAGACGGAGGGAAGTGCCTTGACATCTTTCATGGATGGTTTCTCAGGGTACAATCAAATCAAGATGGCTCCCAAAGATATGACCAAAACCACGTTCACTACAAAATTTGGAATCTATTGTTACACGGTGATGCCGTTTGGCCTCAAGAATTCGGGGCAACCTACCAAAGGATGGCTACAACCTTGTTACATGATATGATGCATAATGAGGTGGAGGTGTATGTCGATGATATGATAGTGAAATCCAAGGATAGAGAAAGCCACACCGTAAATTTGAGGAAGTTCTTCGAGAGGATTAAAGAGTATAGGCTAAGATTGAACCCACAAAAGTGTACCTTCGGAGTAAGCGCCGAAAAATTGCTAGGTGTCCTAGTGAGTGATAGAGGCATAGAAGTTGACCCATCCAAGATCAAAGCCATATTAGAGATGCCTTCGCCCAAAAGTGGGACAAAGATAAGGGGTTTCTTGGGTCGATTACAATACATTAGTCAATCTGTTGCCAAGCTCACCTCCAGTTGTGAGCCCATCTTCAAACTCCTAAGGAAGAATGAACCACATACATGGAATGATGAGTGCCAAAAGGCCTTTGAACTTATCAAGGAATATCTCCTCCACCCACCTATCCTAATGCCTCCAATACATGGAAAACCCTTACTCTTATACCTTTCTATCATAGGGGATATGGTTGGAAGTATGCTTGCACAAGAAGATGATGACAAGAATGAAAGGGTCATATACTACTTGAGCAAGAGGTTCCATGATTATGGAACTAGGTACACTCCCGTAAAAAAGTCATGCTTTGCACTTGTTTGGGCCGTATAAAAGTTGAGACATATCATCTTACCTTTCCAAATATGGGTGGTAGCAACAATGGACCCATTGAAGTATCTCTTTGAGAAGCCTACTTTGAGTGGAAGATTGTTAAGATGGTTGATCTTATTAGCAAAATTCAATTAAAAGTATGCGGCTACAAAAACTATCAAAGGGAGCGCCGTGTCAGATTTTGTGCCAAGAATCTAGATGAGGAAATTTTGGATGTTGAGTTAGGGACATGGAAGATGTACTTTGATGGAGGCGTAAACCAATATAGGAATGGGATAGGAATACTCTTGATCACTCCCGAGGGATCTCACATACCTTTGGCAATCAAGTTGAACTTTGAAGCAACTAATAACATGGCTAAATATGAGGCTTGTATTGTAGGAATGGAAGCTCTTCGAGAATTGAGGGTAAAGGAGGACGAAGTCTTTGGAGATTCAACTTTGGTTATAGCCCAAGCACAAAAGTTGTGGAAGGTGAAGGAGGAACACTTGAAGCCTTATCAACAATACTTGGAGGACTTGACTAAGACCTTTGACATGATAGAGTACACAATCATCCCTAAAGCTCAAAATCAATTTGCGGATGCCTTAGCTACCTTAGCCTCCATGGTTGAAATACCCAAGGTAGTATGGACACGACCCTTGGAGATTGAAAAAAGTTACCAGGAAGTGCACAAACGGAAAACCGAAGCTTTAGTATTGACCATAGAGGAAGAGGAAGTTCCATGGTACTATGACATCATAAAGTTCTTGGAACTAGCGGCATATCTGGATGGTGCCAACAAGAGAGAACATTGTTCCATTAGGATGATGGCAATACAATACATCCTATGTGGAGGACAACTCTATAGAAGTTCCTACAATGGTGAACACCTTCATTGCTTAAAGAAGGAAGAAGTCGAGAAGGTAATGGAAGAAGTTCATCAATGGATTTGTGGCCCTCATATGAATAGGAGAATGTTAGCTAAGAAAATCCTAAGGATGGGGTACTATTGGAATACGATGGAGACCGATTGTGTGGACTATGTGAAGAGTTGCCATGATTTTCAGACACACGCCAACTTGAATCGTGTACCACCTAGTGAGTTGTATAGCATGACCTCTCCATGGTCATTCTCGGTTTGGGGCATAGATGTGATTGGAAGGATAGATCCTAAGGCTTCAAATGGGCATGAATACATCCCGATGGCAATTGACTATTTCACCAATTGGGTGGAAGAAGCCTCCTACTCTGTACTGAAGGCTAAGCATGTGGCTTGATTCATAGAAAACAATATTATATGTCAGTTTGGGGTGCCCCAAAAGATCATCTTTGATAATGGTTCCCACTTTGAGGGTGAAGTTCGGAGAGTCATGGAAGAATATAGAATTGAGCATCACAAGTCTTCACCGTACCGACCACAAGCTAATGGGGCCATAGAAGCAACTAGTAAGAATGTGAAGAACATCCTAGCCAAGATGGTAGTGACATACAAAGATTGGGCCGAGAAGCTTTTGTTTGCCTTATGGGGTTATAGAACTTTTATCTGTGCTTCAACAAGGGCAACACCTTACTCTTTGGTTTATGGTAGTGAAGCAATGCTTCCTATTGAGGTGGATATACAATCTTTGAGGGTATTGGTGGAAACCAAGGTCCAAGAAGAGGATTGGGCTAAAGCGAGATATGAACAATTGGTTTTGTTAGATGAGAAGAGGGCTAGGGCACAATATCATGCACAAGGGTACCAAAAAAGGATTGCTAAAGCATTCAACAGGAAAGTGAAACCAAGAAACCTTAAAGAAGGTGACTTGGTCCTAAAGGAGCTTAGAGATGGAAATTTCGATCCAAGAGGAAAGATGAAGCCAAGGTGGTCTGGGCCTTTTATCATTAAGAAGATCATGTCTGGAGGTGCTACGAGGATCACAGATTTGGACGGGGAAGAAATGCTTCACCCAATTAACTTGAATATACTCCAGAAATACAACATTTAAAAAAAATAAATAAATAAATAAAAATAAAAATAAAAAAACCCGAAAGGATGACCTAAGCAAAAATTAAGGCAAAAGAACCCCACTAGATTGAAAGCCCGAAAGGGTAGTCTAGGCAAAAGTTAAGGGAAAAGACCATGGGCATGGCAAAATTTCCTGAAGGGACATCATGGGCAAAAATTACATGGCAAAGGAAAAAGAAAAGAAAAAGAAAAAACAAAGGAATGAGATGACAATAAGAAAAGATAATAAAAAAATGATTCTCTTATTGCACAAATTAAAAGTTAAGAAGATTTTTTTCATAGGGGATATGGAACACTCCAATCCTTTATTAAATTCAAAAACAAAAACATGAGAATCATAAAGTGAATAAAAGTAAAATATGGGGCATATCAAGGTGGTCACTCAGCCCTCCTTGCTTTCTTGCTAGTCTTAAGTAAAAAACATGTAAGCTTTCTCATCCCTCAGAATCCACTTCATGTCATCCTCCAACCATTGCTTGTACCTCGTAGTGGGATAGATGTATCAAGGAGGAGCAATGCCTCTAGTCACGCTACAGCGTGGCCAGTCACACTACAACGTGGCCATGCCTCACATAGCCTACCTAAGATCCTATTAGCGAACACCTAGGTGTGGAAGGCTCCTTCACCACTAGGAGCTCCTTGACGCTCTCCAAATTGCATTGAGATACGACAAGTGGAGTAGTATGAGCAGCAGAAGAAGAGGTTTATCCACCCTTATTTGATGATATGTAAAGACACAAGAAAGACCATAGGGGGCGATAAAGTCCTTGAAATCATAACCAAGCCTCCCAATCCAAGCCGAGACATCGAGTGGAGAGTTTTCTACCATTGGGGGACCTCAGAAAAGTGCTCTTTGAATTGAAAATATGTTGGTAAGGGTTTTGGGACCCAAACGGCTACTTTTATACTTAATTAGGGTGGCTAGGGTTTCCTCTGATTCGCGTCCCACGTACGCAAGGTCAAACCTGCTACGCGAAGTCAAAGCTACGTACGCAAGCTCATCCCCACGTATGCACAACGCTTGGCAGAAACTCATTCTTCCTTGTTTTAAGCATGGTTTTTCCACTCCAAGGCATCTCTAGGGTTCCTACGACCTAAAGGATCATTCAAGGAATATTTCAAGCACAAGATTTCAAGCATCAAACAAGCAATATTGTATGAAAACATACAATTAACCATATATCTTGTAAATTATGTACTAGTCCCAATTAAAAGCATAAATATAAAAAGATGTTCTTAAGTACAACCCTTTGCCTCAAACTAAATTCAAATGTCTGCTAAAAGAAATAAAAAAACAATAAAAGCAACAAAAAAAAGAAATATGTGTGTTGTATGCCTGTGTCTTGACTATAGGTAATCAATGGTGTCGCCTCTTCCTTGGTCGGTAGCTCAGAGCTGCCTCTGAATCCTCCTCATCACCACCATCATCATCATCATCATCGCCACCACTGCCCAGGTAGGCCGCCCCCTCTAGAACCGTACAAGCTCCTTGAATAGTTAGTCACCTCCAGCTTGAGATTACCAGCCAGCCATACAACTCCTTGTGTTTTTGGATGGTAGGCTGTAGTAGTGAACGAAAAAAATGAGAGACAACAAGAAGAAAAAAAGAACAAAGGGAAAGAAGAACTCACCGCCGGGTGTTTGGACCCATAAGATTGGGATTACGGGGTACGGCGCGCTCCCTAGCAAAGCCATTAAGACCGTAAGCGTAGACAATCCAAGGGAGATGTGGAGGATCAATTGACTCACCGGTAGTAGGCTCCTCCTACTACAAGTTTTCCACCATTAGAAGCCATGACAAATAAGGTAATGGAAAAGGAAAAGAAGAGAAAAGATCGAGCATATACCTGAATAGTAAGGGAAGGTATGAGGTGGGTGATGCTGAATTCCTCATAGTCTAATCCATTAAGGAGCCGATCAGCATAAGGAATGCCACTCCTCCACAAGTTGTACTCAGCATCAGTCATGGAGCGTGGGGTAAACATGAACTCCGAAGGATCCATTAGAATCTATGGGTCATCTCTATCACTAGTTGACACCGCAACCTCTTCGCAAGAGAATGCCCTCAAGCTCACTCCTTCGAAGGGCCGGGTAATCTCTGAAGCAATGATGGTAGCAGCTTCCAACTTCAAAGAAGCAGGAAGGGGTTGGCTGGCCCATGAGTCCAGTTGACGTATAATGATACAAGGTTAGAAGAAGAGTATCCTAAGGGAAATGCAAGAAGAAGCTTGAAAACTGGAACTCTTAAACTTACCTCATCCAAAGTTAACCCAACAAGGTGGGCCCTCACTTGAAGGAATTCCCTCAAATTTAGATTGGTGCCCGGAGTTATGAGGCCACAGGTTAGATACAAGATGGTACAGTTTGCAAAATGGTATAGTTTGCAAGATGACAATTTGCAAGATGATACAAGTTTGCAAGACTACAAGCTACAAATGAAAATGCAATAGATGGAAAGAGAGCTAACCTCAAGGAGCTTCTAAGACCTTACAAGTTGCCGCAAGGTGCCCTGACTAAGAGTGTCTAGGCTGAGTAAGATAAGGAAGACATGCCTACCTAGGTTGGCTTCCTGGGTATTCGCAAAGTCTTTAAAGAGTGTGTCAACCACCTTAAGGACACTGTTTACCCACCATTAGTAAAGAGCTAAGCTCCCAATAAATGTGAAGGAAAAGCCTAGCATCCGGACGGCTCTCTGTTTGTCTCTTTATAGGAGAAGCGTTTAATCCGACACCAAGTCAAAGTAACAGATGTGGTCTCGGTAGGGTATTCCTCCCCAACATGTCAAGACAAGCTGGATGCCCAACACACTGTCAATTAATGATGGCCATTCAAAGCTAAGGCAGTCATGCGGGTAGTGAAGTCATAAGGAGTCACCGTTATCTCCTTGCTCAGTTAATATCGAAGGTATGCGTATCTAGTATCCCACACCTCTCGTGAGGCGTTGCACCAAAAGTAGTCACTTGCAGACTTTTTCAACAAAAGAAGATGTAAGGATAGGCTCGAAGCTCGCTTCCCGGATGTAAGCTCTGGTTTCGGGAAATAGGTTGTACCACTCCACTACCTTGTGGGTGCTTCCTCTACCAGCATATGGGCGAAGGATGAGGATGCAAAAGAAAAAAGATAACATTGATTCTGATTCAAGTGAAATGATGAAAAATGATGTTTTTGATGCAAGAATAAAGATAAAAAGAAGGTTAATGCAGTAATGTT